>JAHZMY010002028.1:0-10441 GCA_027743915.1 Seira sanloemensis | reverse complement strand
AATTTTGCCCTTTTCCCAGTCCCTTCTGCTAATATATTGGGGAAACCTTAAAAAAATTGAAAAGTCAATGGAAGCCAAAGCCAGAGTGTAAAAAGTGAAAGGAGAGAAACTTTCTCTCCTGGCGTCCTCGTCCCATCATCATCCTCATCCTCAACTCCCATTTAAAACCAAACATTGAAAAAAAGTAAAAGTTTCACTTTCACTTTCGCCTTTCCCCCATGCATGCTTGCACTTAATTCAAAAGCTTTGGGAGAATGGTAAAGACCATAAGAGAGAGTTTGAACTGAAGGAATAGATTTTTTGGCAATTGTGTATCGATCCTTTGCGGAAGACTGAGCCCTTTCTAAAGCTCCCTTCCCCTTATCATCATGATTTTCGGGGAAGATGGTCTCCGAGAAATAAAAAGAAAAAGCTCACGCACTCACACGGAGAAAGAATTGGGAGCTTACACATGCAAAAAAACTACATCTAAGTGTGTGTGTGAGGGAGAAAGTTGTAGGAGAAAGCATTAGATTCTTTCGCCTTGTTACATTTTTCCCTCAACTCGTTTTCTTTCTCGCTCTCTTCGTTTTTTTTGTGTGGAGGAATTCCCATGCCGCTCACTTTTCCAGTGGAGAAAGCTAACGCAGTTCCACTTTCCTACGATGTGATGACTTTCTCTCTCTCTCTCTCAATATACTATTAGTTTTTTTGTTGGTGCAATATGTACATAAAATGAATATGTTTGCGTTTCCCCATATTTTTTCTAGAGGAGAAAGTCGTTGCGTGTGTTTATATTTGAGAGAGGGAGAAAAGAACTGCGGCACCTTCACACAAGGAGGAAGCGATAGTAACTTTCTCCAATTTTTTTTCAAAAGACATATTCATCCTGTGAATACTGTGTGCTCTAATGGAATGTGTATGGGAAAGAGAGGCCGAGGCAATAAAAATAGTTTAATCCTTCTCCCGCTCGATTCTTCCAGCTTTTTTTAAAAATAAGCTTATACATATACTCTTCTGACAGGAGTGAAAGTGAAAGGGTGCAAGTGAAAGTCCTGCTCTGTTTACTTGGCTTGTATGAAATAAGAATCAGTCCAATTTTACCTATATAAAAAAATCTGACAGGAGTGAAAGTGAAAGGGTGCAAGTGAAAGTCCTGCTCTGTTTACTTGGCTTGTATGAAATAAGAATCAGTCCAATTTTACCTATAAAAAAATTCAGTGTAAGAATGTGTCTGACTTTGCCTCCTTCGGCGGGAAGAAAGTAGCACAAAAAAGTGAAAGCCAGAAGCATACTAAAGAGAAAGGGAGGATTGATACATGAAAAAACTATTCTCTTCTCTCTTAATACTTTCTCTTTCCTTGTTCTATTTTTTAAAGAAACTCCTCTTATTCGGCTTAACTTTCACGAACAGAAATTGAATGGATATTGAAGTTCAATGTTTGATCGGGATTTGCGTTTCGTGGAAAGGACAGACAGAAATTGGGGAGGACTTTTGTCTCCTCCATTATTTTATTCTTGATGGTTTGGAGGATTTTGCAAAAAAAAGAGGAAAATATGCACGAACTTGTATGAAAAAAGTGTATATCCTCTTTGGGAATATTTTCCCCGCTAATACGAGAGGAAATGGAGAAAGCGATCTTGTTTCTCTCTCAAAGAGAAAGTCGATATCCTTTTTTTCCTATCAGTATTATTCATAATATTATTATTTTTTCTTATTTCCTTTCTACTTTCTTTTGAGCCTTTTTCCCACCGTATTGAGTTAATAATCATTGTGTGTGTGCATGTAGGTCCATGAGACTTTCTCCGGGTCTCGACCCTTCCAGCCTTTCTCCCATATCATGTGTTGTGTGTATGTGTACACACACACGTTTTCTCATCTACGCAATTAGATGAAAGCACGTAGAAAAGTGCTCTTTTTTTCTCTCGCAAAAGGGAATATAAAGCTGGTGCTTTTCCCCTGCTCAGGAGGAATGGAGAAAGCACACATACACACAACAGCTACAAAAATGTGGTAGTCTACTGCTCTCTTTCCTCTCTGTTGATTTGGACAAAGGGAAAAAAGTAAACTAAATCAGGGAATTGTTAGCTGAATTGGATGTATTACATGTTGGCACAATGTTTGAACTACTTTCTCCATCGGAGCTACACAACAAAAAAACCGATACCTCTATTCAAAAAAATGTGTGTTTTTTTGAGGTCGTTTCCGTTAAGAAAGAAAGGTTTTGCTTGTATCACATGCGGGATATAAATGTACATACATATATAAGTTTATTCCCACACAGAAAAAACTGTCAGAATCGTTTTTGGCAAATGTATTACATTCTCCACGGTGAAAGCATGAGCGAAAAACTCGTTAAGCTCCCAATTTTTTTTAAAGGGGAGCATATTCAAGAGAGAAGCGAAATTGTCCGGAAAATGGCATTTTCTCCTCTCCAAAATAATGTGGGCTATTTTAAGCATTTTTGCTTTCTCTCGTTTTAGAAGGCCCTCGTATTTTCCCTCGGTAATGTTGATAGTTGGTAATAAACCTCGAGCTCGCAAAAATGAATTTGAATGAAGTTATTTTTTGTGTACAGAGAAAAAAAAATTGTGAAAGCACACGTATAAAAAATACACCGCCAGTATATGTATGAGTTTGTTTGGATGTTATCTCTTTTACTTTTACCAGGAAAAAGCTCGCAACTGTTCAAAGAGAAAGTGAAAGTGGGTGAAGGCTCAAGGAAACCGTCCAACTCGTCAAACCGTCAAAAAATGAGATACTTACCAACAGTAGAGTATTTACAAATGAATTAAGCCGAAAAATTTTAATGCTAATAGGGGCTGGAGAAAATAGGGGGAAATAGGAAACTGCGAAGTATTAGCATTTTAGCATTTTCAGGTACATCATGTGTACACAATTTTTGGATGCATCACTGACCGAGATCTGGTGTGATGAGAAGCTTAACAAGAATTTTATTTGGGGGAAATATCACCCTCCGACCATCCAAGCTTTCTCTTTTCTCTTGGCTTTCTCCATTCATTGGCACAACATTAAAGTTGAAAAGGCTTCTCTCTCTCTCCTTCCCATTTGGTCAAGAGGCTTTACCCTGCATCTTGGCCGGAGAAAAGAAATGTTTCAAACCCAAAGTATCTGGGAGCAATGTACTTTTAGTCCTTTCTCCAAGAGAGAAAGTAACATGTTTTTTGTGTATGTGTGGCATTAAAAGAAGCATCCTATTTTTTACATAAAGCTTTGCACACAATTTCCATGCGTCTTTGTATCACTGTGCCATTATCATCAAGGAAGAAAAAACCTACATACCATTTTTTCTCCCCATTGTGGTCATACCCTTTTCCCCTTACTTTCTCTTTACTTTCTCCAAAACGTAAACAGGAGAAAGTAGTCATCTCAATAAGGGAAAAGGTGGTGTGGTGTGGACGCCGCTCCCCCAATAATCGTAATGTACACTTGCGTCTCCTCTCTGAGTATTTTCCGTACAGAGATTTTTGCTGTCCCTCCATTTCTCTCCGTCTCTGGAGAAAGCAGTGAAAGTGAGTTCTGTGTGTGGATGTGTGTATGTGTGTGTGTGTGTGCCTCTTGTGCTCCATTACTTTGTCATTGCTCCCAGTTATTAGGGAGCCGTGGGAGCAGTCGCGAATAATGGAGTCCGTGTGCAATGGACCCCAGCAGCATCCACGGGAGAAAGTGCAACAGTCGTGTGGTCGTCCCTAGTATATAGTCCTTGGGAAGATCTTCATCTTTTTTGGCTGTGTGTGTGTTTCTGCCTCTATGTCATACACATGTCATGTGCAGCTCCCTCCTTTCTCTCTCTGTGGAAAAATACTCGGCGTTTTTTTTCTGAAAAAAAAAATGGACACACATTTTTTATATATGCCATTAGGGACAAAAGTGAAAGCACAGGGAAAAAATATGAAAAGGGAAGAATGGGAGTTTGCATTCACCGGACCATATCCACAGGAAGGAGCCACAAAATGAGAAAAAAAATAAAGGTAGAGGAGTATGTGTGTACAGTATTAGGATGACCTTTTCCGCCACATATTTTTATATACATATATATAAAAAACCTAACACTTAAGCAGTTTTTTTGTCGACGCTGGAGAAAGCAGGATGTTAGGTTATACATATATATTCATAGGCGATCTTGTAAAGGGATGGAGGAAACAAGTAGTCGTTTTAGTGTTTTTTTTCAGAGGAAGTACTCGGGCTTCTCTTGGATGAAAAGAGTGCGGGCTATCTCGTACATACCTACTTGACTTCCTTTTTGAGAGAGAGAAAGAAAGGAGAAAGCAAGCAATGCATTCAGAGTTGACTCAATGCACTTTCACCAGCGGAGAGAAAAGGGGGCTTTATGCATGGAATGCATGGAATCGCATACTAATCACCTTTTATGAGGGAATGAAAAGCGGTCCCACACACATAGAGGAAATAAAGGGTCGCACAAAAACTTCCACAAAAAACGGCTCTGAAAATAATCTCGAAAAGTAATGGCAATGTTAGGTACGTCGCTGAGTCAAGTTTGAAGTATGCAAGCTCATGCTCACACTTACATTGATCAAAAATTGCGGCTAATTTGAAAGGCAGCAATTCATAGACAGACACAGGCTATTTTTTAATTAAATAAATGTTAGATTTGAACTTTAAAACTTTGTCGCAGCTGCGTAATTAAGAATACCGAGATATTTTTTCGTCCTGTTCGATGGTTTTTTGGGAGGAAGAGGGAGAAAGTGAAAATGCATGTTTGGGAGTTGGCTGGGTGGCCAATGTGTGTGCCTGTGCCTGTGTTGGATGAAAGTTGATAAGAAATGGTAATGAAGAATAGATGAAAAAAGAGGGGAGAGGAACACGAAAACTAATTTCCATTATGAATATTGGTTTTACTACTCTCACTCTCACAGAGATTTTTTTTGGAGAAAAATATTTTTATTTCAAAGTTTTCGGCTGGAATGAAATGAGCGTTTTTCCCCTTCCCCTGTGTGCTTATGAAAGCAGCCTCTGCAAGAGCTCGGGAAAGGGAGAAATATTTTTCATCTTTTAAATGCGACTCTTTTCCATTCAAAGATATATGCTTGTTTAAATTCCAAGTTATGGGATGAAACATTGCTCTGCTTTTTTTGGATGGGTGGGGGTTTTATTAAACAATTTTTAGTGTGATTTTGCGTGCCTCAATGTATAAATGTGTATTCTTCCACTTAGTCGTTAATATCAATTTTCAAAGTCTTATCTCTCAAAGTTATCACGTTTTCATTGGCTGCTGCGTGTTTAGTGCATTCACTCAAAAAATTGAACGGAAAAGATTTTTTGTCTAGGGACGAGATGAAAATGCATTTCTAATTTCCAAAGACGTCATAATAGAAAAAACTCGAGTGGAATTTAATGCAGTTATTGCGCAGGATGTGAATAGTATGGTAGTTGCTATGGAATGAAGAATCAAGAATTGCATTAACCCACACAACTGACAAAAAACTTTCTCTCAAACTCCCAAATCAGTAATTTATTGCTCGTAAAATCTAAACTCGGGACTTATTTTGTCTTCCATATTTAGACAATTTTTAATGCGTCACTTTCGTACCTATTTGAGAAATTTAAAAAAATTGTCCCCAGATTAAACTTATCATTTACAAAATGCAGTTCATATGTAGCGGTAGACTTTCTTAAAAGTATGGCCCAATTTTTGAAATAAAAATTCAACCAAAAAAATAAAGACAATTCGAGTCACATCACGAAAGTTCTGAAGCTCTGAAACGTTCCAAAACCTCTTGTTCACATGACACTTTGGTATTTCCCTTCTTTCCCATCGAAGCAAAACTCTTCATTTTTCCCCAAAGTCAACGTAATTTTCTCTCCCATATCCGTATTCCGTGTTATGTACGAACATAATCAGTTCTCTTTTTTCATCTTTTTTTCAAACTTTGTTAACAAGGCAAAAAAATTCTCTCTCACATCTCATCTTTTTCATCTAGTGATAA
Source organism: Seira sanloemensis (assembly GCA_027743915.1). NCBI lineage: Eukaryota > Metazoa > Arthropoda > Collembola > Entomobryomorpha > Entomobryidae > Seira > Seira sanloemensis. The sequence continues at coordinate 4,492 of JAHZMY010002028.1, read as the reverse complement.
AATTAGCGTTTCAAGTCACCATATCGAGCAATAAAAATGTGACTTTTTCCCTCCTCTCTCTCTCTTACACAGTTTTTACACGGGTCTCCAGTTTTTTCTCTCTCTCCACGACACAGTAATGAATACTAAAAAATACTAAAACCTGTATATAATTTCAGGCTGGAGAAAGCAAGAGAAAGTTTTTGTCCGCTTTGGCTCTCGCCATATCACGACTTTATTACCTCACACATGACGGGACTTTATTATGTGTATTTTTTTGCAACTTTCTCTCCCTTTTACTGCATATTGTATCGTCCATAATTCTCTGGCCTGGGTGGATCATAGATATCCTATTAACTTTTTATTTTCGGAGGGGAAGCGGACCAACAGACTGCATAAAAATGAGTGGATATTGTTGAGCCAGATGTTTCCTTTCAGATATATGTATGTGTGTATATAAAGTACAGTTTAAAAAGTGAAAGTTACAAACTACATACTTTCCCCTGAAAATATAGGACCGAGTCACAGGACAGTCTCAAACTGCTCCATTTTCCTCCCTCTTTTAAAAAAGTTAAACTTAGTTTGAGCTTTCACTTTAAACAAAAAAATGGTAGCTTTCTCTCTTTGAAACTGGCAAGTCTCTTAGGAAAGAGCTGCAGCTGTTGCAAAATCGCAGGGAATGGGGAGAAAGTAGAGCAGAAAAAAGTGAAAGAGATAAGGTAAAGAAAGAGAGAGAAAGCAACAAGCACACACACAAGGATCATATGATGACATCGGACAAACTTCCAACTATTACGGAGAAGGACCATACCACCGCCTGGAGCCTTTTTTTAAAAAAAGAAGGAGAAGAAAAAAAACGAGGAAAAACTTTTTTGTACTTTTTTTCCTCACATCAAAGTACATAAACTCGCAGCAGTTCCCACTTTCTCCATTTTTTCTGGGGAAGTCGACTTCTCGACTTTTATCTGACTCTTCCGCTCTTGTCATCCAGCAAGTTGAGTTTGAGTTGAGTCTTGCTCTGCAGAGAGAGAGAAAAATGGATGTCATCTTTCCCTCGCATTTTTTGCTTTATGACCTTATGCTAAAATAATGAAATGAGAGAGTTTTAAAAAAAAGTTTTAGAAAAAACTAAAGCGTCTTGAACTTTACTTGTCGCACATTTCTGTATTCTTGGGGAAAGCAGTGGAAGCAGCAGCACAAGTGCAAAACATAAAAAATGAGAGGAGAGAAAGCCGGTAAAAGTTGCAGTTTCTTAAAAAAAGATCGTTTCAAGCCCAAGTGTAGTAGGTGAGAGGGTGAAAGCGATTGGTCACAAAATCATTTTCCACTAGATTTTTTTCTAGTCCTTGCGTCATTTCATATACTTACCGTCCCATTTCACTTTCACCAGTTTTTGGTGTCGCTGCCAAAAAAATTTTGCTTCTGGATTTTTTCCCCGACTTTCCATCATACTTTTACATTCATCCATTCGAAAGAGGAGAAATAGGTGATATTTTGTCACTTTCTCCCTCATACTTTCTCCAGCTTTATCCCCTCTCGCCTTTTTTAGGTTGGATGATGCAAAACGTCAAAAAGATTATGATGATGATGACGGGCGGATCATGAGAGAAAAGCGTTTTTTCCTCTCTCTCTCACTTTCACTTTCTCCTCACAAAGCGTAATCAAGATTCCCTCTCGCAATGACATGGAAGTAAATGACCGAGTCTCAGGAGTCGTGCCTTTCACCCTCAAAATCATTTAATCACTGTCACGACACAAACTTTTTAATAAACTGCCTCCTTCAACTCCACACACAGACCATCAGCGAAAACCTTTTCACCCAAGAGGAGAAAGGCGAAAGGCGGAGAAACTTTTCCCTCCGTCGTAGTAGTCATGTGGGGAAAACCACGAGAGTGAGTGAAAATGGTTTCCAGATCATCAAAATATAATATGTGCTTTCCCCACTTTCTCCAACGTGTCTTTCTCTCTTGCAAAAAATTCCTACTTTCACATCATATAGATTTTGCCGGAAACTAGCAACTTTTTTCTGGTTTAGAAATTCACTTTTCTCTCCACCATTTTTTTCTATAAATTGTCCCACTCCCCAAATTTTGCTGAAGTATCGCCACATCACACCCATCCACACATCTTTCTCCCTCGCCCAAGTCTTGGGGAAAACAAGTTTTTTCTCCCTCTGTATACATCCATATTAAGTAGGTACACATGTCATCTCAAAATGCCACCTAGTCGCGAAAAAAAACTTTCTCCACTCCGAAGAGAGAGAGTTTTTGCTGATGCTGCGTATTTTCTTCTTGTTTTACTTTTTCCATGTGACGCCTACTTTCACCGTACACTAAATACTATACAGTGGAGTTAGAAAGAGAAAGGACCGTATCATTATCCACAGTCACAGTGTGTTTCCCTATATATTTATAAGAGAGTGAGAACTGCGAGCCTATTATTATTATTTTTTCTCCCTCTGTATACATCCATATTAAGTAGGTACACATGTCATCTCAAAATGCCACCTAGTCGCGAAAAAAAACTTTCTCCACTCCGAAGAGAGAGAGAGAGTTTTTGCTGATGCTGCTTCGTATTTTCTTCTTGTTTTACTTTTTCCATGTGACGCCTGCTTTCACCGTACACTAAATACTATACACTGGAGTTAGAAAGAGAAAGGACCGTATCATTATCCACAGTCACAGTGTGTTTCCCTATATATTTATAAGAGAGTGAGAACTGCGAGCCTATTATTATTATGATTAGCCGACAGCAATTTCAAGTCGTAGGGAGAAACCAAGTATGGAGAAAGCAAGAGAGAGAGAGAGAGAAATAACAGTAACAAGACGATATTCGCGCAGTTTTCTCTCAAGAGCTCTAAAAACCCCCTTCGCTGAAAATATTTTTTCCCAGTGAAACTTTTCACTTCATGCATAATACGTGGGTATTTTACTATATACAACTTCATAATAGCTTCCTACTCATTTCCCACAACGGCTTACTGGTTGTGTGTTTTTTTCTGACGAAGAGTGAAAGCAGGAGAAAGCTTAGTCGATATAAGAGAGAGAGAGTGGGTTGTATACCACCATAAAACGTCACAACATTATTTTCCTCGTGTTTTTTCGCAAAGTAAGGCTCGACTCTTTCTCTATGTTTACAACTTTCTCCACTTTCCCTCCAGGCGAGGAGTTTAGAGTTTGGAGTTTAGAATTTAGAATATTTCCTGGGATGTGAATTGTGTGTATTTTGAGATAGAGAAGCTGCTCGTGTCAGTCTTTCGGTCCGGACTTCCGTCACATCATTATGAACATGTTTTCTTCCAAAGTAGGTGAGATATCGACGTGTATACATATGTATATGTGAGGCAGAGGCAGGATGTTTAATCAGTTGAGTGGGCCAAAAAAATAGATGATTATCTCTGATTGAGAATGGGAGAGGAAATGGCGTACTTTTCTTCCTCAGAACTTAACGTAGTTTAAGCTTTTTCCTTGTTCCCACCAGCTCTGGGAGGAAATTAGACTGGGGCCAGGCGTGATCCATTCCTTAAGTGAAAGTATGAAGCATGAGTCCTTTTGCTGCTTTCACCCAGAGGTGATAAGAATGAGGGATTGCCTCTGCTAAATAATTATATGTGAATCTTGTATGTGGGTGAAAGTTAGAGTTTGGCACGAGCTCGAGAGAACTCGATTTTTTTTAAAAAAAAGAAGGTTGCTAAAAACTGCCGGATGCATTTCGCAAGAAGAAAAGAGGAGAAAGTTAACATGAGATGTTTATCTGCATGCACGCGGAGATTACGAGAGCGGGGAGCAAAGATAACATCCGCTGGCAGTTTCGTCGACCTAAACAAAATATTTAAGGTAGTAAAAGATCATTTTTTTCAGAGACGTTTCCAGATAGCTGTGAACATTTCTTCTTCCTTTTAAAAACTCCTGGGGAAAAATAACTATGAAAAAAGGAAAATTGAGCAAGTGTGTAGCTGACTTATGATGGGCGAAGCACACGCAACTACAAAACTACAATATGTATATGTATGGAGAGAAAGTAAAAAACGAAAACTTTCTCTTTTGGCTTCCTCTCAATTCTCCTCAAACTGCCACACGCCAAGCCTATTTTCTCCCTGTGTCTGTTTTCTATGTGCGTTTGCTTCCTTGAAAATAGGGGAAAATAGGGACAACAACAGAAAAAGAGTTGGGAGAGAGGCAGAGAGAGAGAGAGAGGAAAAAATTGTCATCCGAAAAAATACGGGAGTAACTCACCCAAGCGTGAAGGAATGGTGTCATGAAAATACTTTCCCCAAGAATAAAAGTCCCACAGAAGGATAAAAAAGACAAGACAGAAATAGAACTATCTTACACATCGTCATAATCTCTGAATGACTTTCCTTTTGTGAAATATGTGTCAATTCCGTTCATCTCCCGAGATAAAGAAATAAACACACGTCATATTAACTATTACTTTTTTCAGATATGTGTTTTTCTTTCTCCGATCGTATTTTTCTTTTGTGAGAGGGGTCATACCAATACGTTTTGTGAGT
>JAHZMY010002027.1:0-12432 GCA_027743915.1 Seira sanloemensis | reverse complement strand
AGCTGTGAAGACACACATCCCCATTTAAGAAATGGAAGGCATCTTGACTAAAAGCAACTAATTAACCTTTTTGTCTCGCTTAAGTCTCGCTTTGTCTCGTAATGACTTACGAGAGATTTGGAAGGGAAAGAAATGGATAAGAAGAAAATGTACATATATCTTAAGTATCTGGGCATACATAAAATCTGCATAATTTTCAATTGCACCATGAAACAATGGAGTGAAACTGGGCTTTTTGTTTTGTTTTGGCATTGTGAAAAGCGACAATTTATCTCTGTCGTGTACCTTTTTGTAAGACATGGCAGGCGTAGGTATTTTACACCTGAAACATGTGTACACTGCAGCAGCAGATTTGCAGACGCTTTCGCCTCAGCGCTTTTTTTATCTCTCATTGCCATTTCATTTCACCTTTGCGATTGCATATTGTTTGAATGAATAGACCTTTTGTTGTTGAGGAAGCACGCATTCTTTCGATATCGTTGATTGCGTCACTTTCCCCTCTAAATTGCATTCCATCGTGCCAATCGGTTTTTCGGCATTTTTTGTGTGCCTTTCAACTAGTACAGGGAATACACAAGGGGGATGTGTAGTGAAATGTTAGAAGAGAGGTTATTTTGAATGTGGATGACATAATCGTATTTTTATCTTCATGGGTGCATCCTTTCATCTGCTTCGGGAGAGAATGATTATCATGTTAAGTAAATCTGTATCTTGTCTCGTATATTACAATTTTAAAGTCTTTTAAGCCCCGAGCCCATATTTTATTGCTTAGCAGGATTCTCTTGAAACAATGAAAATATCNTAAATCTGTATCTTGTCTCGTATATTACAATTTTAAAGTCTTTTAAGCCCCGAGCCCATATTTTATTGCTTAGCAGGATTCTCTTGAAACAATGAAAATATCCACACAAGATTTAGTATATTGGTAGCACATTTTTTCACTCGAAAATCGTTTTACCATTTTTACAGCCCATTTTGCGCGCAAAATATATTGATCGAAAGCTGGCTGGTTTTTTCTTCTTCTGAGGAGAACATGGCTTCCTCGAAGACGCGAGATCATGAATCACGCGGGATCTTGTTGAGGGAAACCTTCAAATGTGTAAATCATCTTTCACCTCTGCCTATACAATTTGGCCCTGACATCATGAGAAAAAAAGTTTAAGCCCTAATCTTATACTTCATATTGAAGTCACGTGAAATGCGAGAGAGAGAAACGCCGGCTTCTCTCTTGTCTCTCTCTACTTTGCAAAATCCACCGAAAGCCATGATTTCAACAAAAGATACGTGCTGCAAAGCAGATTAGCCCTGATGAAATTAGCAATGAGAATAAGAGAGAAAAAAAGGCGCAGAGAAGAGTAGAAGAACTCTTTTTTGGTAATCATGAGAGAGGACGATGATGACGGGGGTGATGACGAGAAAACATAACTCTCCAATAAATTTACCCTTGTACTTGTGTTCTTTAATGCGGAATCACGACGGGCGCAAAAACAGACAGAGAGAAAGAGAGAGAGAGAGAGAGAGGCGATACCGGAATGAATTAGTGCGGTTCATGGCTCAAACAGATTAACTATCCCATCTGATTTGAACGGAACCGATCGCACTCCATCAGTTTAGCAGAGTGGAAGAGAGTTCACAGTTCTCGCAAAAAATATGAATATGCAGATAATATGAAAAAAATGTATTCCCTATATAAATTGGAGTGGCACAATGCATACTTAAACCAAAAAAAATGATGATGATGAGGATGAGATGTTCTTTTCATGATCATGGTAAAACACAAGCTTTTTTTTATCAACCTACGCTCATCATCGTTGGGTTTTGGCCCTCGTCTCTCGAAATCGATTTTGCCTGTTGCTCTCTCATCTGCCGTAAATGTAGCAATTTTTCCTCAACTTTTTATGCGCTCTCGACACAATGTACATTTTGTTTTGTGTACTTGTGAAAGTGGAGCACAAAAGGGAATAGTATGCTATATTATTTCGTCATCATATCATAATACTCGCGCGTCATTATCTCAAAACAATGGGCCAATTTTGAATCATCTTTGGTGTCGTGAACTCTGTACCCTGTGTGTTAGTTGTGAGTTGTTGGAAGTCGAAAAAAATATGGAGTACCCAGCCTTCATGTCGGGCATAATATGCAGTTCAAAGGGAAAAAGTGCATTTTTCATGTCCCTCTGTGTTTACGATGATTTTGATGGCTTTTGAATTTTAATATTGAATGCATTTTTTTGCATACAATTGTGTCTATCTCTCAACGCAGAATTCAATCTGCGTAGTTTTTTCTCTCTGCAAAATTACTCACGGGCATAAAATAATAGGACATATCTGCATTATTATCATTATTCAGCGAGCAGAGAGAAGGAGAACATGTTCTTGTACAAATTGCTTTGTAAGTTGGGCAAGAACAAGCATGAAGACATCACAAACCATCATCATTATTATTATGATTTCTGATGAGCATCAGAGAGAAAAACCTTATTTTTTTCGAGAGATTATATTTTGGCTAAATAAAGATATGAAAGACAAAAAAATGAGAATAACTTGAATCGAAAAGGCCAAGTACAGGAAAAGACACCTGCACCTTATTCATCTTAAACCAAAGACGAAAAAGGACGAGACTCCGTTCGATGACCAGTCTCGATCCATTCCTTTTTTGCAAATGAGCGAAAAATGCACTTTTGCCTGTAGTCATATATTTTCACTCAGAGAGTCTTTAGGCTCATCTTCTCTCCTCTTATTATTTATTTGCCAGTGTCGCTTTTGGGAATGCGTTTTGCAAACGAGCTTTGTTACACAAACAGATATGCATGAGACGAGATGAACCGTTTCATCCACATAAATACTTTGGCCACAAGCTATTATAAAACCGAAGCAGGTGAGCAGAGTCAGTTTTTTCCTGTCAGAATGTGGAAAAACTGTATCATCCTGAACTACATCATTGATCTCGCCGTATCATGTTGATATTGATGAAGCTCAAACAGAGACTCGGCACACAAAAATAAACCGTTTTCTTCCTTTCATGTTCCAAAATATTGGGCTTTGCATCATCGACAGCAGACATTGCAATTCGCGTGCTCCAAGGTGTATATACATACTTTCCATTCGTGTACTATGTATTTACACACACTATTTTTTCCACATAAACAAGGAGCCAAAGAAGACCGCATCTCTTACTTTTTCGCTGAAATAAATACTGTTTTTACGGAATGAAACTGGCAGTGTAAATAAACGGTGTGGCATACGAAAAAAAAAATCAATTTAATCCGACGTAATATATCATCCTCTCGCAGTATCTCAATATATTACATCCGTCCTGTCACTCTCATTATTCATGAGTGCCTGATTTTTTTAAAGGGCATCACCGCGTAATCTAAAAGCCTTGTTGTGTGCATCTCTCTGTGCGTGCATCAGTGCAAACAATTTTCCCATTTACTCATCTGTGTGCATGCATTTGGACTCATGTGAAAAACGCCATTCAAACTAGTCTACTTTACATACAATTTGCATGTACCTTTTATTGCAAACTTTTAATGAAGCACAGCACATTTTTAAATTGCTCCTGGTGCTGCATTTCCAAATAAAGTTTAATTGTGCACATATGTTCATGTGCATATTCGCATTTGATGAATCAGTGAGAATCCACTACGAAAAGAATCGTTTTTTCACGCAAACTCCAACTATTTACATTATGTTCATGTGGCTTTCTGGCTTGAACTGCGGTTTTTCAAAATGAATGCGCGTACTCGTCAGGAAAAAACGGATATTAAACGCTTCTCTCTATCTCGAGATCTACACTCTCACACACCTTTCCTTCTTCGTGCACATTGGACGTGTCTGGCAATTCATCTAATCATCTATTTTGTGAGGGGGATGAGGACCTCAGTACAAAAACACGACTTTGTCTCTAGGAAAATGAAGCATGCATCATATATTACATTGACTACATTAAAATGATTGAGTGAGTGAAGACGAGAGAGAGACTGTGTGAAGCCCAAAAGCCTTATTTTTTCTGACTGATTTTCATGCTCTCATGATGATGTTGGGACTGTGATGTGATGACGATGAAGAAGGAAAACGAAGCGAAAGCCACAAAGAACGCAAACGAGCCACAAGAGATATTTACGAGAGGAGAAAAAAAGTTTTGCGATATATGCACAAAATTCTAGTCTATGGACTTTGGAGAGAGAGAGAGAGGATATTACTATTGCGTGAGTTTATTTACTCTGAAAAAATCTCTATTTTGCTTAAGCCAGTCTCTTTTTTCCATAAGCTTGTTTTGGAGGAAACCGAGAGAGGAAAGGTTTCAAACGTCGTCGTATTCTCATGATGATGATGATGACTACGACGATATGATATGATATTATGATGGACGGATGGGATGTATGATGTGAAAAAGGTGAGAGCATGCCAGGTGAACGGAACACATTTTTTCCTGTGCAATGCACACACAGGTGAACGCTTTTTTACGAGGAAACGTGGCTCCATTGACATTGCTGAAATGCCTACACATTCTGTGTAAGCTCTTCTGATATTGTCTTTTCCCTTTAAATGTGGTAGGAATATGCAATGTGCACACACACACGAGAACAAAATGTTTTAGTTTTTTTCTCTGTATTTCTCCCCGTTGGCCGTCTTTACCTTTGAGAACGCTCTCTTCTCTCTAGTTTTGGCTCTCCCATTTCGCGTTTGCACCTTTGCTGCTGCTCGAAGAAGAAGAGCTCGACGATGGCTGCATGAAGTTCTGCGTGTGCCTCTTGCCAAACATCCAGTAATCCTATGGCTTCCGGACGGAGAACTAACGTGGGTATGAGATTGCTCTCTTCTGGTTCCTCAAAGGCAACCCTCGAGAAGAAGAAAAAAGAGAATTTCTCAAAACACTTGCTATGGCATGGCTGCTCGAGAGATTCATAGGATTCCTTCTGCAAAAATTTGACAGAGAGGGAGAGATATAATTTCCACAGATTAATTTGTCTTTTTAATAAAAAGGAGTCGAGTGGACAAACAGGACTGCTTCATGTAATTAGCTAATTAGATTTTGTGATTTTAATGAAATAGTTTTTGGAGAGTTCAAGGAGCAGATTTTAAGTAATGAAACATTTAAATTATATCAAGTGACAGAAGAGGTCAAACCAACATATAAATATTTCTTGAATGGCCTCCGTGACAGTTGGGAGGCACAGCCCAAACGCTGACATTGCAGAATGACATAAGCCATGTGTTACATCTTTATGATTCATTGGCCTCCGTGACAGTTGGAAGGCACAGCCCAAACGCTGACATTGCAGAATGACATAAGCCATGTGTTACATCTTTATGATTCATCTGCATATTTTTTTCCTTGCGAGTGTTCGTGTGCCAGAGTGGAGTTGAGCTTGGATTCAGTGTCAACTTAAGTTGTAATTATTTATTTTTTCTCCTTCATGTTGCCGTGTGTTCTCACAAACAAACAATAAATCCTCTTCTCTTTAAAGTGTGTACCAGTCCCAGTCCCTACTTAAGTTGTAATTATTTATTTTTTCTCCTTCATGTTGCCGTGTGTTCTCACAAACAAACAATAAATCCTCTTCTCTTTAAAGTGTGTACCAGTCCCACCAACATATTTATGCGGCAGCAGCAAATGGACTTTACTACAGAATCAGTCGCATCATCACCACCACCACGTAACACTCACTCACAAATGTTCAATTTTTAGGTTAGAGCTCGAGCAGACATTACCCATTCAGAAAAAAGAGGCATCTTCCTAGTCGCATCACCACCACCACGTAACACTCACTCACAAATGTTCAATTTTTAGGTTAGAGCTCGAGCAGACATTACCCATTCAGAAAAAAGAGGCATCTTCCATAATAAAATTTATTAGCACCCAAAAGACCAAATTATTGCAAAGGTAGAAAAAAATCAGTTTGAAAATATGTTTGTATCGTATCCACGTTATCTGCATGGATATCATCACACATTTTTTTCCACCATTTAAGATTACATGAAACTGATTTGCATTTTCCTACCTGGGATATTTTGCACGAGTCGAGATTGTAACATGGGCATTATACAATTATTGTCTCAGTCTCGTCGTATTTTATCAGGACAGTGTCAGTCCCATATACCTCGAGCTGCTGAGGTTTGTCCGTAGCCACAACAGTATCATAAACTGTGCAAGAGTATTTGCATAATTATTAATTTACCGTCGTGGCACATGTACTCCAACGCATTCAATCCTATTAAAAAGTGAGTGTATTATTCTCTCATGTCATTGTTATCCCGAACCTCAACATCATCGTCATCATCATCATCCTCATTTGTCACGATGACTAAAAGAAGAAGGGAACAAGCGTTAAAGGTTTTTGAAAAAAGTGTTTAGAATAATGGAATTGAAGAGGCTCAGAGCATTATTGCAGCAAAGAAATTAAATAATTCAGCCGCTTCACATTAAGACTTTTCAAGATTAAAATGAACTTGTCTTGTGAAGTATTACCTTGTTACACTTCTGCTGTTGACAACTCACTACACAGCGAGTATTTGCAACGAGTATTACAATTTTTTAATAAAAGTCTCCTGCTGCTGCAGCCGTGAAGCCTATGGGAATTTTGGGAGTGTTTCTTCGAAACAAGTGGACTTTTGCTTCAGTCGAATGTGACACGTGCACAAAGTAATTCCTCGCACAAATTTTATTTTTATTGGTACAAGAAAGAAGAGGAGAAAAAGACGAAAACGAGCAAATTTGGGGATGGGGGCGACATGACAGAGTAATTGAATTGTGGATGCGAGAGTGCACGCAACAACCATTTCTGCCTGTCACACAGAAGTGAGCATAAATTCACAAGTAAAGATCTGATACTTAGATAATACAAGTTAAATGTGGAAGAACGTGAACGTGCTCAAGTCTAATGTGGAGAGGATGTCGGCGGCATCCTCCGAGTGGTCATAGTGCACACACGTCAAGTGCTTTTCGGCCGAGATGGATAGTATTTTTCCAAGAAAATTATTATTTTTAACGGGGAGGATGTAAATTGCAAAAAATATTGCAGAGAAAACAAACAATTTGCTTAAAAGGGAGGAAACTTAAAAGGTTAACCTTTTTACAAAAAAAATGAGTTTTGAGTTGAGAGAGGTTCCTCAATAACGAAAGAAAAGAAACTGTTCACGGTGCAAGGTGAACCATCGTCTCAGCAGTTCAATACAATTCCCTACTAATGAGCCGAAGTAATACCATTTTGTCCGTGCTAATTGCTCCGAGCTACAGCATCTAAATAAATCATGCCAAAGTTAACAAGTCAAGGAAAGAAACATCCGGCAAAGCTTGGAAATAACGATGACACGATCCAGGTACGTACATACATTCAAACTCACACCGTAGACGTAAACCCAGACATTCTCCAATCCATTACAATATTTTCAGGGATAATTATGGAAACTAAGCAGACCCATCATCTTTTTTTCGCTTGCTTGGTGTCATGTCATAACTTACAAAAAATATGATGCAGTGCATGATGAAATGATGAGAAAAGCGTGTGTGCATCTTGTATATGGCATGTGTATTGCACAGCTCTTGAAAAAAGTTGATCATGTCCTGGCATTTACAAAAAAAAGTTTGCGAGTTTATTTGTCTTTGACAAGATATGTTGTTGAGTTGTGATGTTGATTATGTAACAATTTTTTTTGTTCTTTTGCACCACATCTCACCTCATTATTACATATATATTGTAGAGAGAAACTGCTTTAGGCACGGGGATAGTAGGGTTAGGCGGTGCGACGACGCCAGCTCCGACGAAGAAGCTGAAGAGTATCCTGCACACATCTCATCCCCAGCAGAACGACGAGTCGGAAAGACTGAGAAACTGTAATGACGAGGAGCAGGCAAGTCGTAATCCTCCCTGCATCATCAAAAGAATCCCTAGAGGAGCTTCAGAGGATAAACAAACGAACCGAGGGAGTCATCACGACCATGATGATGCTGATCCAGAGGGGAAGCAACAGATAGCAACATCAACAAGATCAGGATCAGAGGCTTTGTCAGCACCATCACCAGACAGGTTGACGGGACACGATGCTTATTCATCATCTTCTTCGTCGTCGTCATCATCGGAGGATGAGGGAAATGAGGAGGAGAGGCTGCTGAAGAAGCAGCAGCAGCAGCAGCAGATGAGTCCTGCTAATCACCCCGTCATCTCGTCAGTTCCCTCCACGCCTCTCAGAGAGGATGATGATGACGAGGAGCGAGTGGGCCGGAAACGGAATCATCAAGAGTTTAGCACAACCTTTGAAATTGAGGAGGCCAACAATGGATCTAGTCAAAGTACAAAAGCTCAGAGTAATAAAACTCATGGCTCGGCTCATGTGAGACGGCTGAGATGGTGGATTAGCAGTAGTAACACTGGTGATAGCAGTGGCGACAAGGGGGAGACCATGAGTGCTCCCACGGGTGACGGCCCTAACAGCCCCCACAGTTCGAGGAAACGGAAGAGATACCGCTGGAAATGGAAGGTAAGAAGAGAAAGCACTTAAGACGATTATTCCTAATAGGCTTAAAAATCTTTTGAAAAAAGTAGAACTTTCCCCGAAAAAAATTACGTAAATTGTCTTGAGCTCTCCAGAAAACAGAAAGTAGTGTGGGACAGAAAGAAAGAAGCTAAAAGTATTATGTATGATTTAGGTACTCATTTTATTTATTGTGTGCGAATACGTTATAAACACAAATACATAAAAGGAGGGAAAGGAAATAAGTAGAACATGAAAAGCGTGTGCTTTGCAACGTGAAACAGGGGAGATAATTATCAAGCAAGTTTTGCTACAAGAAAAGAAATGAACTTTTCCGGGAATCAAAGGGGAAAAATTTCTCATTCCCCTTGTGTCTCACGACTAAATACAAGTTTGACCCAGTTTCAACTTTACATCATCATCATAATGTCAATGGAGTCTCGTTAAAAATCTTGGGGAATAGTGAAATATGTAGGACTTGACGTCGTGAATGATGGGATGAAGGGTTCAAGGAAATGGACCTTTTCAAAGAATAAAAAAACTAACTTGTTCCTTTATCTTCGTCAACTTCTCTTGCCTCTCCAGAGGGTATGCAATTAGTGGAGAGTTTGAAGAGCCGAGAATAATAACAAAAAAAACTGGTATTGAAACTTTCCCCACAAGAATCACAATTTAAAGGGGTTAAAGGAAAAACAAGAACGGTGAATATAAATCCTGTTTGGGCTCAGACTTTGAGAAAGGGGAAAGGCCAGAGAAAGGAATAAAAACCTCTTAATGCCTTACATATATGGCTTTTGTGGCTTTGGAGAAAGAAAAAAAATCTTTTTCCTCCGCTCACTTTTAATATGCCACATGAAAGGAGGAAGGACGACGAGAAAATGTTTGTTTTAAACTTTTTTTGCGCCATTGTTTTTCCACCCTGCATTTTGCATTTGCAAATTAAATTCGAGTGATGATGATGATGAGTGAAAAGAAAGTCAGGGGGCAGAGAGAGGTCTCTTCCCGTACAAAAAGCATATTTCATGGTGTCATGAGTATGACTGCCATTCGTGAAATCGTTTTTTTTTGTAGATGAACTTGCAAAGGACAAGAAGTAAAAAGTTGATATTGATCTTCATATTTTTTTATGATGACGTCATAAAAATTGGGACAAAGTTTTTAAATTTCCGGAGAAATTGTTGTCTCCGTGCTTGTTTCAGTGAAAATGAAAAGTTATTTCTTTTTGATATTGATCTTCATATTTTTATGATGACGTCATAAAAATTGGGACAAAGTTTTTAAATTTCCGGAGAAATTGTTGTCTCCGTGCTTGTTTCAGTGAAAATGAAAAGTTATTTCTTTACGTACGAATATATTACATGTACATTCAAATGAGAAAGCTCAAACTTTGACTTTTACAAAGTTTTCCAGGCTTTTTATACACGTCTCACCGGAATCACGCGGGGATGATGAAGATGTATAATTCATCTCGAGTTCATTTTTAGTGGGCTATAAATAGTTTCTCAATCTTGCTTAATAAGCGTCGAGTATAAAAGTTATTGTGTCTTCATTTTTTTATACCTCCACTTGTAGCGACAGGCGTCATGAGCTCATAATTTTCCCATTCTCATGAAATCTCTCTGAAGGACACATCTCGTCTCACAATTATCAGTTTCTTTTTGGGCCGAGCTCCTCCGTTGACCTATTAAAAGTCGTAGATCCGAAAACGAAAATTAATTTTTGACGGTATTTACAGCTATGTATAAACTCCCGCTGCTGCTGGAGGCTCTTCATTCATCCATTCTCTTTCTTGGAATTTTCTTGAGATCTTTATAGTAAACCAAGGCGTTTTGGGATAATAATGAACAGCTTTATATCTCAAGGGTGACTTTATTTTGCCAAACGCTGTAACTAAAAGCATTATCCCACTCTTCCATTCATTATTCGGATGATGATGACTGTATTTAATCTCAGCGGAAGACGGGAGTAACTCACCTCCTTCCTCTTATGAATAGCAAGTTTTTTCTACTGAAATGCAAAGAAACGAAAAAATGGCCCAATTTCTGTAGCATGAACTTTTTCACAAGAGCCCTCGACTTTTTAAAAAGAAGCTTTTAAAATCGTATTAAAAATATACGCAGAGAAAGTATTTTTTCAAGTCATGCATTTAAAAATAGTTTTCATTTTTCTTAAAGCTACAAGCAAGTCCATTATTTTATTCTCTGAGAGGCTTAATTCTTGAAAATGATATACTCGGAATGAACTTAATACACATTTCCTCTCTCCAAGAACACTTGTTCACAGAAAAGGTGTGCTTTAATCATACTTGTATTTTTCTCAATTGTGTACTTTTCCTCTGAAGGGTGGGTCCACTCCACGGAAAAATCCTCTTCTCACGGAACAGCAGCAGTCGGAAGACGTGACGGTAACGCTGACCTCCGGCACGACCGTAGAATCCTCAATCAACTCCCCCGGGGGTGGACCATTCTCAACCTCCCCCGCGTCCACAAAGGACGACCCTCTGTACACCCGCTACTTGATCAAAACGTTATCATCGAACCTCAACCAAATAATTTATTTACTTATCCCTAGTCTCCTCACCCAGTACATTATACGACTAATCTACTCAGCGAAAGCTAGTCAGAGTCATTATCATCAGGAGCATCATCATCACCATCAACTTGACTATAATCCAATGTCTGGAGCACCACCACCACCACCACAACCATCGACACCGCCACCCTCTCCAGACCTGGCCATGATTCTCCTAATGATCAACCATGTGTTCGCTTTCCTCACTTTCATCTACTTCATTCTCCTTTTGGTAAGACGAAGAGAAAACATTCTATTTTCAGTTTTTTGTTTGGGTTTTGAGCTCTATTTTGTGTGAAAGATGAAGCCGTGTCAGCTTTACTCTCAATCGAACAGTTTGAAGAAAAATCCTTGAAAATAGAATAAATAAATTGGATCAACCCTCTTGTTTCGTCTTCGATCGATATATGTTTTTTCTAAGGGAAAATCTATACACTGAGAGTTAAAATAGTCAAAAGAAATTGCTCATCCTCTTTACTTTTATTTTTGGAAACGTCTCAATCGATTTGTTTCATCTAATATTTCATTTCCCTATAAACATCTAAGCATATGTGTGTTTATAAGCAATTTTTTCTTCTTATTTTTTTCTGCATAGCTTTTATCCCGTCGGGGAAAGCATTTCCTCTGCTCGCCGAACACAAGGGATGTATTCAACAGTTTGGAGAATAGGATGACGCTCGTCACCTACATCCTGCTTGCGACTCTCTTCACCATTGTGATAACCTACCAAGTGGAACTGCACAATTGTCTCTTTCTCACCGTCTTTTTCACTCATCTGGTCTATGTCATGATACCTGTGAAGGTGAGACTCTTACACAATCTTGTACATACATATACATATAGAACAGTGCACAGATGTACACAGAAACAGCGAGGGAAAAAAGTTTTTGCACACGAAAAGTTTTATTTTCTCATTAAATCAAACTCCCTACAAGGCCAAATGGGGTAAATAAAGCCAATAAAGAGATCTGTAGTTTGTCACACCTTTTATTGGCCTAATTCGTGGTGGTCGCATTGGGTGCGAAAAAAGTTGTGCTTTTCCTAGTCTCCCATTTTGTAAGTCAACCTCGGAGAAACACATATAATTTTATTGCCCTGTGGCCCACTACGCCATTTACCTTGTGGCTTACGTCTAACATTTTTATTTACACATTTCTCTCGCTCCATTTGCCACGAAATATTTCACAATTTCCCTTCTTCTTTCTTTGTTTAAACACATTGCCCTTTCGGGGGAAAAGTGCGTTTATTCCCAATGTGCCACGTGAAATCCAAACGCCTCTATACATAAATACATAAATGTTATGTACCTACTCACTCTAACCACAACTTTCCATGTTTTTGCAAAATTTGCTAAATAAATGGGAGAGAAAATGTCATTTATTTT
>JAHZMY010002026.1:0-13093 GCA_027743915.1 Seira sanloemensis | reverse complement strand
GTAATAGACCAAGTGCCAAATGGCTTTTAAAATATTTTACCGTCTGAAACTGGCGAAGCTGAACTACGCCAGCATTCGCGAGTTGCTGCAGCTCTAATGCCGATGCTCCAGATATCTGAGCGTATGTTGCGCCACTCGCATCGGTCGGCATGGTTTGTGGAAGGATGAATTCCAGTTCATTTCCGGAGGCAGTTGCTACTGATCCAACTCCAATATCCTGTTGCTGGTGGATTTGCTGCTGTTGTTGGCTAATATGTTGAACCGTAGGTGGTGGAGCCTAGAAATGTGAAATTAAAATTATGGTCTCTTCGTTTCACACGCTTTAATTTTAATAGTTTGTTTTAATTATTTTCCGACCTGTTGCTGCTGTGAAGCCTGGGGCTGCTGCACACTAGTTTTCTTTGCAAAGACTGTGCCCTGCTGTTGGCTCCGGTTTTGCCTCTGTTGTGACTGTGGGGTCTGCGACTGATTGGATGGAGTCGCTGCGTCCTGTGTCTGTTGAGAATTTTCTCCAGTGGATGCTGACGACGCTGACGCAGACGATTTTGACCCTTTGTGAGGTCTTGGTTTATACGGGGACTTGGCGGAGGCGTTGGCCCCATGATGACGGCTCTTGTGCTCCTTCAGTTTATCACGACGAGTCGAGGCGTAGTCACACTCCTCACATTTGAAAGGCCGCTCGTTAAAGTGGATACGCTCGTGGCGCACGAGATGAGATTTTTCGAGGAAACGGCGACCACAGATTCCACAGACGTGGGGTCGGACACCGGCGTGAGATCGCATGTGTGAGTCCAGTTGAGATTTTTTGGCGGTGGCGTATTTACAGGACGGATCAGTGCACTTGTACAATTCTACCAAAAAAAGGTAAAGAAAAACAGAGACGAATAATATTCTAAACTAAATTGTAGTTTATAAGCTCTCAACTTTGTTAGGCCATCAAGTTTAATTACCTTTTCCTTTCTTTCCTTGTATATGGTGAGATTTTTTATGGTTTGTGAAATGATTTAGGTACTTGGTGGAGAATGGGCATTGTGTACAGGCGTACGTTTTGTCGGTATTGTGTCCCACACTGTGTTGGTCCAATGAATTCTTCGAGGCAAAGTTACGACCGCATATCCCACCTTAAACATTGAATAATTCATTTGGTTGATTAATTAATCAAATGTACATTTTGAAGTAGTCCTTTTATCATACATTTGTAAGGTTTCTCGTTATTGTGGGTCTTAAAATGCACGGCGAGATTTGACTTGGTCCTGCTTTTGAATTCACACTCTGGGCAGCTGTATGGCTTGAGGTCAACATGAACCATTTTGTGGGCGATCAGAGTTCCAATTTTATTGCAACTGAAAGAACCTAAAAATTCATACACATATTTATTTATCAGTCTTTATTTAAAAATGTCCCCGTTTTTAATTGACTTCGGGTAGGTCACTCACACGAAGTACATTTGTAGGGTGGTCCGTCATAATGAGTCTTCATATGCAGAAAGTATTCTCTATTCCATTTGCAAAGGAACTGGCACTCTGAGCATCTGTAGGTCACGTCGTGCGCATGTATGGACGCCAAGTGCTTCTCCAATCGGGAGACTTTCTTGGTGAAGAAGGGGCAAATGTGACAACGGTAGCTGCCGTCGGTTTGGATGGGATCGCACTCTTCATCCCCACTGCTATCCGCGACAATTTCATTCTCGCCCAGCTTCCAACTGCGGGGTTTGTCTAGGCGAACGGTGACCCACTTTCTTATGGCACGATTCCTTTGAATTTTTGCGAGAATCTTTCTCCGTTGTTGCTCAAGCGTTATTTCTACAAAAGGAGAAAAACAATTTCATTTAGACTTTTTCATCACATTTGAATTTTAATAACTTTAATTTAAATAGTTTTATTTAACCATACTTCTTTGCTTTCGCTTCCGTGATGCTGGGTCGTTCTCATTTCCCCATTTCTAAAACAGACAAAATTCAAAGGAGTCAAAATGATTTTAGTTAATCCATAAAGGATTTTTAAAAGATGTTATAAAAATGCTTGTACTGAGTTTGGTGGTGGATTGAGTCCTTCCATTGCTGAATTGAAAGCCATCTGTAGTAAGTTGTCGTTGAGTCCCAAGGGCTGATCCTGCTCCTGGCCAAACCGCTGCTGGAGGGCCTGATAAATCTCACCATACTTTTGCACTTGAATCCCCTTCTCCGCGAGACTTTGCAACACATAGTAAAAACTCCTCTCACTGGTCCCAAACAACGGCTCTTGGTCAATAAAGTCAATGATGACATTGGCATCCATCGAGGGCCAGTCCATATTCAGCAGTAGCTGTTTAAAATCCCTCTCCCTGTTACTCTGGTCATGATACACCCACCGACTCATAAATTTCACCGCAACGTCCTGCGGAATGGACCATGCCTTCTCAGTCACAAACGACTCGACCTGCTTCGCAGACAGGTCCATCATCACCTCGTGGTTAATCACTTCTCCTAGATGAGCCTGGACAAACGAGGTGGCCGCTTTTGAAAGACTTGACACATTAAACTTTTCCCCGACCTCCTTCATCTGGAGACAATTCTCACTGTCCAGAAAGCGCTCCAGGTATTGGGCACAGTACGACTTTAACTTATTCATGAGGAAATGGTTCGCAAGCCTCATGATCTCACCAACGTTATTTTTATCCAGCTGCACTTGTCCAGTGTACATGTAGTTGAGGAAGGCGAGGAATACTTCTTGGTCTGGACAACTTATAACTAAACTTTCACAGATTCCATGGCCATACTTGTTACACCTTGCCCAGTGCTTAGCGGCTCCACTCAGGGTGGACGCGGGGGTCACTTTGGACTTGCTCCCAGCTTGTGTCGACCTCGTCTGGAAGATGGAGTCGAAGTAAGGTGATGAGGCGGCGAGGATGGCGCGGTGTGCGTAAAACTCCTTGCCTTGGACGTGTAGGACAACATCACAGTACTTTTCCTTCTCCCGAAACTTTTTGAAAAAGGCCAACAGCTCGGTGCCCCTCGTCGTCTCTGTGAACTCGACGGGATTCGTGGCGTTCTGAGACACTGGAGGCTGCTGCGCCACCAACCCACTCATGCTGGATGGCGCTGTGGGCGTCGGGACATTTTGGGATATGAGGGTTCCTCCAGGAAGCATTTGGGCGACTTGGAGTTGTTGCTGCTGTTGCAACTGCTGCAGTTGTTGGGCTTGACTTGAGGTGATTTGAACGCCACTGTTGGACGCGAGCCTGACAACGTCTGCGTTCATGACTTGTAAATGGGTAAATACTGCTCAGGTTTTGTCATTTTCTAATGAAATGAGCTCCTAAAATCTAAAAACAAGTCCCAAAATGGACCAATGGACCATGTTCCACTACACTCTCACTACAGAAATGTTGCTCTGTTTTGAGCAAACACCAAAACAAAAATATTTCATGTCCCCAAACTTGTAAACACGAAAAACGATTTTTTTTACCAAAGCCTTTTTGCGTAAAAGGCTTATACCGCTCTGTGTGAAACAGTGGGCTGCTATCCTCTACACGTAATTTAACTTTGTATGGGAAATGGGATGCAAGGATGCAACATTTAAGATGCACGAACAAAGTAAGCCAGAAGAAGCGGCTTCATCTCTTATTGATGACCTAGATATTACTGGACTGACCAGGCCAACAATTTTAAATATAAAGATGACAAGAATAGTGAATGGTAAGCAACTGAAATTCGAAACGCGCTTTATTACAAAAGTATACTTTATTGTTTTAACCTCTTATTCAGTAATTCATCCTTAATTTAAAAGGCCACGACATTTTAATTCATATCTGATTCGTATCTATCATACTATGATATCTTGATTGTCTACTATTTAACTGAACTCCAGTAAAATGGACAAAGGATATTTGGAAGTCGTACACATCTTGGAGTCTTTATTGTAAAATACTAATCATCGTCTTCTTGCTCGGTCTCACCCTCAGTCTGGAATGTGCCAATTAAATATGATTATTATTGTTCCCTATTTATTTCGGATCGTATCATGCATGTGTAAGGTTCTGTTAGTTACCAAGTAGTTCTCCTCATCTCGAGCGCTGCTGCGACGGGGCTGCTCAAACTCCTCCTCCTCATCAGCTTCTCCGAGAAGCTCCTCCAGCGCCGGCTCTCCCTCCTTGAGGCTACCTCGGCCACTGCCACCTGACCTAGCAGCGCTTGACTTACGTCGTTGCTCGCTTTCTGGCGGTGGGCCCTTCATCTCGACATCGGCGCACTCGGCATCATTGCCAAGACAGTCCTTCCACTTTTCACTTACATTTATACCTGCGCCGCGGAACACGTTCCTGTAACAAAGGATTGAGATACATGTATGATAGATGTAAAGTTATCTTTCTTGGAATATCTCGAACGTTCAAGGTTCCTACAAGTTCTCCGCGATAATAGCCTGAATGTCCAGTGGTTCCAGCTGGGGTGCGATGCTCTCAACGATATTCTTAAACTCCTCAATAGTACTCACAGTGACCTTTGAGAATGTCCTTGGGATGACAAGATCATCCGGCCAGCGAATCTTGGCGAGTGGCAGTTGACAAACACCAGATCCCGTGTAGATCTCCCCGAGAGCATGAGTCTTTGCAAGAAGTTTGGCTTGCCGAATCTCCTCATTCTCGTCCTTGGACGTTTTCCTCACAGTGTCATCCACATCATCCTCGCCTCCTTCCTCAACCTCCGGCATGGGCGTGGCAGGCATCGGTGGCGGAGGCACGTTTTCGTCCAGATACTTTGTCACTAGTTTCGTGATTTGCATGGCCCTCCAGACGGGGGCGACTGGGATCTGATTGGTCTGCTGGGATTCCAACTCTTGAGCTACGTACTCTCTCAGCTTCTGGACAATCTTGAGTTCCAGCAGCTCCTCCGGAGATTCAGACAAACTCTTCCTTTTCTCACCGCCTTTTTTGTCCTTGTCTGCATTCGACCCCTTTTTCTCACCCGATTCCACTGGAGGCGGGGGCAAGGTGGCCGACTCGCCCGGGTCTTCTCCAGCATTGATACCGTACGCTGCATCCGCAGTCATGGTGTTTCTCATGTTTTGCTCGTAGTCAGTAGGAATCATGGGGAGGGGGTTGGACGGCATCATGACCACCTGATAGCCGAGGTCCTTGTACTTGCTCACCGATTCCTCCTGCAGCCTGACAATCGTGTACCGCCCGTGCTGCTCCACGCCCAAATCGGGGAAAATGTACACGCCCGAGCCTCGGGGCTAACAAATGCAACACTGGAGGTAAAACTCGGTACATTGACAAAAGTCTAATCCATATCGTTCGCTTACCACATCATTTTGCCAATTTCCAATGTAGCGAAACTCTGGTCGGACAATCATCCCCTTGCCATGCTTCATGCCAAGGAACCAGTCGCCCACAAACTTTTCATTTGTGGCTTTGGTCCTGTAAATCCCACGTCCGTTTTTCGCACCCATGTAGAAATTACCCTCATACTCGTCGCCGTTGTTGTAGACGTACACTCCCCAGCCGTGAATCACCCCACGGTACCAGTTTCCAGTGTACTGGCTGCCATCTGGAAAGTACCTGTTGCAAAAATCTTCTGCCTTTTACAGAAATTGCTCGAATAAATTGGGACTTTTTCTGATATTAAATAAATGCCTTACATTGTACCCCAGCCGTTCTTGTGACCGTTTACCCAATCACCGCCGTAACGCGCCCCGTTCCCATTCTTGTAGCGGTACACTCCCAGACCGTATCGCTTTCCCCGGAAGTAGCAGCCCAAATAAAGGTCGCCATTTGGAAGCACCGTACGGCCACGGCCATGACGCTCATTTTTGTCGTTTCGACCACCGTAGTATTCCTATCAAAGAGAGTATGCAAAAAATGTGCTGATTCAAGAATACATCTTCTACCAGTGAATGCTTAGGTAAGTAATCATGAAAAGTACCCCGATTGGATTATGTGTGACTAATCCTCCTTCACCAGGATCTTCACCTTCAAACTCGTCATCAACATTACTTCGCTCCTCCATTTGATTTGAGATTGCGCTTTTTTCGTAATTAAAGTCTAATCGAGTTGGTAAAATGGTTGCAAGAAAAGTGTAATGGGTTAAGACGTAGACAACCTCCGTTTCAAATTTCTTAGAAAGAGCTTCTTGATAATTATTTTGAAGTCATGTTGTCGCGTTCCAATAGCAACTTTGTTTACATATGCCGCTCATTTCCCTGTTAGGCCGTAAACCCAAGTTTAGCACTAATCGCAGCATACGTAAGTAACTTGTGGTAAATGAAGCTGCTCATGAAAAATGTATGTCCACGCTGATTGATGTCACCACTTTTGCCCACATTTTACGTGAATGAGAGTTTTGCAATTGTCAAAACGAAAGGAGCTTGGTTGTATGCCTCCTACAATGTTTTAACTAATCCACTGGCTAGGATTATTGTGGTGGCTCGACTTGTGGTGACTACCAAGAGTGCAAAAATGTGACATTCGGGTTACGGAATACCTTGTGAATTAGTCGTCAAAATGCAGTTAATGTGAACTACATTTAATTAAAAAGCTGAAATTCTCACAATTCTCCGGTTTCTGAATTGTAATTCGTCTATTGAAATTATAATAATCTGAATTAATTTAAAATGGTTAGAGATCGGATTGCAGAGTATCGCAAGAAGGTAAGATATCATGTTGCATATGTACATATTTTAGTTATACCCGTAACTTAAATATTTTAAACATTCATTAGGCAAAACCGGACGGAAATAATGGCGACATTTCATTAGGAGGATCTGGAGCTAGCTTCAGTAATGGAACAGTTGTGATTGAAATTCAAAGGGTTGACAACGATCTGGACCATTTTTTTAATCAAGTACACAAAGAGTCAGATACTGGCTTTTCCAGATTGGATTATGAGTTTTAAACTACTGTTTTGTTTTTATGTAAGGTTCGAGCTTTAAAGAAGTTGATAGAAGATGTCAAGACAAAAACGGAAAAGGTTAATGCACTTTACCATAAAATTTTGTTATCAGCAGTTCCACCGGAAGGTATGTGCATACAATAATTTTTATTAAAATTTTTTGAACGGTTTTTTTTTAAATTAAATTAGAATGCCAATACCTATTTCGTTACAATTACATAAAGTGCCCACATTCCAATTATTTTCTATTTCTCACATTATCAATTTGACATTCTCCAGGTCAAAAGGCGGAACTAGATGATTTAATGTCAGCCATAAAATCCAGCTCACACACGATACGGGGCAAACTGAAAGGTTTTTCAAATACCTTTTCTTCATTCTTGGTGATCTTGGTTAGGTTTTTTTGTTAATAATTTTAATTTCGCGTTAGAAATGGAGATGTCCAATAATATGCAAACCGGAAATGAAAAGTCCGACTCGGCCGAAGCTAGAATACGAATTACGCAGCACTCGGCTTTACTTCAAAACTTTATCGACGTGATAAATCAGTATCAGCTAGCCCAATCGGAATACCGGAACAGATGCCAAGCCCGCATCAAACGACAATCACAAATTAGTGAGTTTACAAAAATCTATCAGTCATCAAAGATGTAACGAGGACACGTTCTAAATTAACTTTCGAATCCCATCAGTGGGTCTGAAGTATACCGAGGAGGAGGTGGAAGAAATGATTGGGGATGGAGACTTTACAGTGTTTACACATGTAAATATAATAATTACATCTTATCCTTGAACAAAGACGTTCATTTTCCTGACCTGGGCTAATTTTTCCTCCACTTTCTCGCAGATTATTTTGGAACTGGAGGAAGCAAGGGAAGTGCATCATGATGTTGACCTTCGTCAAGAGGAAATGCTCAAGCTCGAAGAATCTATAACGGAGCTGCACGATCTTTTTGTTGAAATGGCTAATTTTGTAAATGATCAGGTAAATGGGTAATTTTTTCCTATGATTATGATTAATGCAGGAGACAGGTTAATGTATCTTATATTGAGATTCCCAATTCACATTATATGGAAAAAGATTTACCTTTCAGGGGGCAAAAGTTGACAGCATAGCGACTCATGTACAAAGTACTCAAAATTACGTTGAAAAGGGCAAAGAACATCTGGAACAAGCGAGAGATTTTCGAAAGAAATCAAGAAAAGTAAAAGCTTCGACATTTTTTCCTTCTTGCGAATTTTGAAATGACTTTGATTTTTTGAACGACAATGTTTTTGTGACCTCTCAAACAGAGATTATTGTGGATCTTAACTACACTCATCTCCATCGCCGTGGTTGTCGCTATAATTGTCTACTTTTGCTAATGTAAGAGTCTGATTTCTGGTTAATTTGTTAATTTGTACCGTAAAAATTTATTTGAACGAACTTTCTCTCCTATTTATTGATTCTTTTATAAGTACTTGGCTGATGAGTAATTTGATAAATCCTTTTTGTTTTTAGAAACTCTTGGACATTCTTTTACTGCCGGTGCTAGCCAAGACTGCTCGCAATGATTGTGTCGAAGTGCTTTCCTTCACTGTTTTTGTACGTGGATAAGAATTACCTATGCAACTATCGACGGAACTTTAGCCTGCAGAAGCCTACAGGTTGTGATAGAAAATTGACGCTCCTGTCAAAAAATATGAAGCATTTTTGTTTCCATTTGTGATTTCACGCTTTTACTATGATGCATTATTCAATGTTAAACTTTGGAAATAAAGAGTAATGACAACATTATTTAGGGGTAATATGAGTAGGTAAGAAAACTACCAACTTTATTTATTCAACAATATATTGTATATGCATATTAAGAGCAAGGACACGTAAGACTAAAAGGTAACAAAAAAATCCTGCCAACTTTGACATCAAACATTTCTTCACTATCAAGCATTTTAGATATCTGAGTAAACATCACTTTCTAACTAAGCATAAATTATCGAGACACTAACAATCTAAAATTAACACAATTCTACTACCGACATTAGAGAGAGAACAAGAGCATGAACGCAAATATTACACTAGATCAGACTTAAATTGGCATGTTCACGATAACATTTCCATGAAAATGAACGTTTTACTACTTTGTGTCATTTCCTAAGCAGTGGTCGCCTCTCGAGCCGCACTTTCTTCCATCTTTTCATTTCCAGAGCCTTTCTGGGAATCATTTTCCGCCTGCTGCTTCACCGCCGCCGGTTGTCCGGTGAAATTGATGGGCACCGTCCTCTCATTGGCCGGCTTCTCTTCAATCATCCTCTTTCACTTCGAATTTGTCGGATGTTCTCTCAGCCCTTTGGGAGGCAAGGGAGCGGATGAAGCCAGGCTCTTGCTGGTCCTGGGCCAGTTGGAGCATCTGGTTGAGGGTGTTCACCGTGGCCAGTGCGGGGCGAACAAAGTCATCCCACTCGTGGAGCACTTGGCGTCGTGGGTGACGGTAGAATGGATGGACCCAGCCGAGGGGATCGCGGTCGAATGAGACAATCATCTTTGTAGCTTCTTTCTGAGGTTTTCACGAGTCAAGAGCGAAAAAAATTCTGAAAGACAATTTAATGACTTGTATTAATTTTCTGAATTCCAAGAGCAAAGTTTTTAATCTCAATAAATATTTCAAGATTTTTAGTACTTACTTTCTGATTGCTTGGAAGAGTTGGTTTTGTAAAGGTAAAAGACGCTTTAGGGTCGAGATTGAACTGAAACTGATCCTCTGTTGACTTGTGTTTGCACTAGTTTTATAAATGTTTTTCAGAATTCAAGAGTTTAACTCGGTTTTTGCTTTGTGGCTTTGCTTTTTCAACTTTGTTTTCAAGATCGCTTTCGGAACTGAACTGACAAAGTGAGGCAAGNCGGTTTTTGCTTTGTGGCTTTGCTTTTTCAACTTTGTTTTCAAGATCGCTTTCGGAACTGAACTGACAAAGTGAGGCAAGTCCTCGAGTTTATATAGGGGAACGGTGCTTTGGGTAAACTCTGAGACATTGCATGTAAAAGTTTTGCTCAACTTCTCTAGCAAACTCTCGAAAGTGAGACACAGTTCTCAAAACGCCCCGAACTGTGTGCAAAGCTCACGAACGTTCTTCACTTTTCTATGCATTTACTCTGTGTGCTTCAGAGAACACAGGCTTTTATGATGCAAGAGCTGCTGTAGAATTGCTATTTGAGCGTTATAGGTATTTGTGTTTGGGTAAGTTTGTATATCGATCTGTTAGGGAACGTATGTACAATGTACTTACATATATGTAACTTGAATATGCTTACCTAAATGTATGTGTGCATCCATATCAAATGCATTTCGTGTAACCGTGAAAAGGCAAATGCAATCTAAAGGAAATGATCCCATGTAGAATGTATGAGAAACATGCATATTGTAAATGTGTTATCCATGTCGTTTTCTTGATCATTTAACTTACTTATGATTACGCTAAAACCCGGAATTGCATATCTGCATTCGGAACAAATTGGAATAATGATTGCATATCCTAAATCACTTCTAATTCTGGTCCAATTTTGAGAAAATGGTGCGCATATTAATTCTTTGGATTATTCGTTAATACTGAATCGAGAAAACAATAGGAATCATCTCGTACATTCAGAGTAAGTACATATTTCCCTTCTCGTCTTGCGTCAAAAAGGACTCAGATCCGGACCCAAGGAAAAGGGAAGTGGCTGGCTTGCAGCATACGAGAAAATTCTACGGCTTTCTAGGATACTCTCTAAAGTCCAAGTTGGCACTCGCACTAAAACGTTAAGCGCATGAAAACTGGCCTGTAATACCATTGTTTTTTCAAGGGAAATGGAAAAGAAGCGACAAAAACTCTCATTCGTATTCTTCATTAAGTTTATTTTTGCAATTTGCATGCATATCATGTTCTAGGGTTCTAGGGGGAAATGCAGTGAAAAAGGAAGGGAATGAGGAAAACTCTGCGGAAATATATCGATAAAGCTTGTAGGAATAAAACTTATACTTTTATTTACTGTATCTACTGACACAAGAAAATTGCCTTTTTATTACACATTGTCATATTAAAATTGGCCATTTACAATTTTCCAGCAGTACTTTCCTCAGATCTCACATTTACAATGCAACGGAATTCCTGGGAACTTTGTCTTATTTTTCCTCCCAATCGCTTCCTCCGTCACGTGCTTTTTCACCGTTTTTGCTTTGCAGAGACAATGCAAATCCTCTAGATTCTCCGTGGTCAGTTCCACAATGTGTGGAGGCATGCCACAGTGATAACCTCGCAATCCAGCAAAGTAATACTTGGTTTTTGACACTTGCGTGTGCACATTACGGTTCGTCTGAACCTCTTGACATCTCCGGTTGAAGGTCTGGGATGGAACTGACTTGCGAATGGATTGCAAGTAGGTTTGCGTTCCATGAGTGCGACACTTGTGGATTTTCGACTGAACATGAAGCAAGAAAGAATTGTCACATGTTAGAAAATTATTATTTTTAATTATCGAAAGTCATCAAATTGAAGCCAACTGACTGACCAAAATGATTCCTCTGCTGCCGTAACTCCCACTCGTTCCAGGTGTACGACTCCACAATGTTGTGGGGAACTGGGTGAGTTTCAGACTGCATTTCCGAACTTTTTGAGACCAACACTCCCGCAAAGAACTTTCGATAACCGTCGACACTACGAGTTTTATTTTAAAAAAATACATTTTCAATTCGCAATTCTTAAAAATTGCAAGGATGCTGGGTAAATTGAGCAAGAAAGCCTTACTCGTTTATTGAGGAGATGTCATAAGCCTCCGCTTCGATATTTAGCTAAGTCAATCAACTCTGGCCAGCGTCTTGCGATGCCAACCGCCCTGCGGACGACAATTCCAGGATTTTTGGAGAACTCCGAGATTGCATCAGCATCAGACAGAATGAAACTCATGTTTTTCCAGTGAAACACTCCCAAATGCGGATTTCCAAAGACGACCATTCCGACTCCTCGAACGAGGGAATTTATACAAAATCCAGCAAACTAAAATAATTCAAAAAGATGCACATATTTTAATTTACTAAGAGCGTTAAGATAAAAAGCTTAGTAAAAATTCTTCAAGTCAATTGCTATACATTCATCTTATACGGATCTTGATCTGGCCGGTAATCAGTTCTTTTCACAAGTGCGCTCGCCGTATTATCCAAGTCCACAGGGGTCGTGGAGACCTTAAAAAATTCTTGCTCCGATGGTACCTTCAGGTTCTGAACTGCAATGAATTCTGCCATAAACTCATCCATCACAATGAGATCCTTCTCTGAGTGCTTGACAATGTCATTGGAGAGACTGATGAGGCGGTTCACGTAAAGATTGGAGTCGACCAGTTCTTTCCAGTACTCATACAGCTCAATGTACTTTGGCTGCATAGAGCGTTAAGATAAAAAGCTTAGTAAAAATTCTTCAAGTCAATTGCTATACATTCATCTTATACGGATCTTGATCTGGCCGGTAATCAGTTCTTTTCACGAGTGCGCTCGCCGTATTATCCAAGTCCACAGGGGTCGTGGAGACCTTAAAAAATTCTTGTTCCGATGGCACCTTCAGGCTCTGAACTGCAATGAATTCTGCCATAAACTCGTCCATCACAATGAGATCCTTCTCTGAGTGTTTGACAATGTCATTGGAGAGACTGATGAGGCGGTTCACGTAAAGATTGGAGTCGACCAGTTCTTTCCAGTACTCATACAGCTCAATGTACTTTGGCTGCATTTTGAAAATCATATTTTATATTTGAATTCGTACACAATTTTTTTTCAAAGCAAAGATTATGTCATACATAAAGACTGGAACTGGGAACGTTAGTCTTCCGCTTCTCCCTTAAAACATCTTTAGTCAGTAACTTGTAACGGTCAACGACTTCGTCGACGTACTTTTCCTCTTTTTCAATTTCCTCAAGGAGTCCCCTTCAAAGTAAACGAATTTATGAGCTTATCGCTCTCACATTGCTTCATCTTTCCGTTAAAAGTTAAGGACCTGATGTAGACGAGAACTTGGTGGACCATTGTGAGACCTTGTCTCGCTTTTACCATCGTACTGTTCACCTCGCGTCGACCGGCCCGGATCAAATAGTGCTTGAGAAAGTACTTTTGAATCGCAGTCGTGTACTTTATGAGCCTGTCCGTGGCCAACGATTTCATGCTTTTCAACTGCTTACCGCCCGTTCGTATTTTACGGGGTAGCGTCCTGGACACTTTGAAC
>JAHZMY010002025.1:0-12776 GCA_027743915.1 Seira sanloemensis | reverse complement strand
ATTATTAGGCTTTAAATATAAACTTTTAAATTGTTTCTGTAGTACTCATGAGGTTAATCTTAAACCAGGTTCCAGTTTTCCTAAGGTAATGCATAGAATCACAGTTTGCAGCATTATCTCAAGGCATATTAAAAAACGGACCGAATAATGTATTGGCTAAATGCCGGCAAGGATTTTGTGAAACGCACTCGTGCACAATCGACTAAAAGTTCGTCGCTTTGACGTCGCCTCGAGTAAATTTTTCGCTGTAGAATTTCGTATTAGCCAACTTGAAGCGCCATTGGAAGGTAGTATTTAACTCCAAAATTGAAAAAGTAATCTATGAGAATATGATCAGCCGATTTTTTTCTATGAATTATAAACTCAAAACTCCCAAAGTCGGACAACCAATTCCACAAAACTGAAATTTGAAAATAAATTCAATCCAGCAATTGGTTGCATTATCCGATCTCATTCCATGTGCTATTTGCCGATTATTATTTCGTATTTTGTGTGTTAATAAGGAATTAGAGTAATTTTTCTGTGGAGCTAAGAGTTAAATTTTTAACAAGGTCATAAAAACCATTCAAATTCAATAATTTCGTTTTTCTCGAAAGACATCTCTACTCTCATAATTTGGCTGTTTTTACGATCAAAATCTGACAAATTCGTGCAGAAAATGTCATTTTTCTTTAAGTCCTTACAATTAAAATTCAAGATCAGCTGGCACAAACCTCTGTATCAGAATCTGTTATATATTAATTCACTTATGAACGTACCAACAAAATGCGGAAACTGGAAAGCTTAACAGATCTTCATTCTTGGATAATAAGTTTTTTGGTTATACTCAAATCAATCGCCGCAAACCGAGATTTAGACCTGTGCAAAATAAAATTCCGTCTTCCATCCAAAAACAGGTGCTAACCTTCAAGTCCAACAAAGGAACAAATAACATGGAGAAGCAAATTTGTTTACTGTTTCTTCAATGGTAACCCGTTGTCATCTCTTAGCGAAAAGGTAACGGTTTCAGGTGCAGGTGGTTGGGATATTTTAGAAAAAAAACATATCGAATCTAGTGACAAATGTCAAATCTTGGCCTGTCATTTCCAATCTGCGTATCAAACATTCACATCCACACTTCCGTTTCATCCGTTTTTAATTAAAATAAAAAATACAGCCTGAAATTAAATGTAAGAAACATGCAAAGTAATATATAAGTATGATTCTTACTAACTCAACTAAGAACTTTAATGCAAAATAGGGCGCTTAATTTCGAAAAGTTCGATTTTGCATGCTGTCATCATACGACGGT
The DNA here is from genome assembly GCA_027743915.1 of Seira sanloemensis. Classification (NCBI taxonomy): domain Eukaryota; kingdom Metazoa; phylum Arthropoda; class Collembola; order Entomobryomorpha; family Entomobryidae; genus Seira; species Seira sanloemensis. The sequence continues at coordinate 11,485 of JAHZMY010002025.1, read as the reverse complement.
GGTGGCTGTTCTATGTACTCCGGAGGCAGATCCTCTCTCGTCTGTGGCTGCGCTGCTGAAGAGTAAATCGGCACTGTGGCAATAATCGTTCTGTAACCCTGTTCTGTAACCGGGTCATATGTTTCTATGGTGACCTGGTTCTGAGACTCGGGCAAATAAGATACGGCGCTGATTCCGATTACACGTTCTGAAACACAGAAAGAATTGTTTGTATGTAGTTTAAACTTTATCCATATCGACCGTGAATATGGCAACATGGCTATATGATTTTCGTTTTCGTAGATGTACGTATCTGTTCAAAATGTTTGTAAATGAAGACAACAGCGTTCGTAGTTTATCAAAACAGTTTAACTGAGTACGGTAAAAGTGGGTTTTGAACATATTTACCGATTTGGTCAGGTCTCGACCCCGCGACGACTCTTCCTCGAGTTGACTTTTTTGCCACCCAACCAACAGCAGCACTTAATCGACGCAATGACAAAAAGAGCAACACCCAGAATCACGACCGTGGATGACCAGTCCCAGCCCATTCTTAGGGAGCTATGGTGATAGCAAACAATTATAGCGTGCGGCAGTATTTTCTAGTTGTACTCAAATAGGTGGATTAAAAACGTCCTAACCGTACAAAAGTCATTTTGTCACCAAAATTGTTTGTAATAAATATACGAGGGCCAACCCAATCACAATGCTGCAGAAAGGGGCAAAATTTAAGTATTTGACTAACGAAATAATTGCTTCAATACTAATTACGTTATGACTGACGTAATTCAGTCAAGAAGCTGAAATTCCGACCGCATGACATGTGGCATTTTGAGGAAAACTGAGATTTCTGCGAACGCGATGTAGCATGATATGTACATATATCGACCGTGAAATCGAAACAAATGGATGAATTTTTATTGCTGTATGAAAAAATTAGTACGTGATTTTGTTTTTGCATGGAAAACATCTAAATTTGTTGCCATATGGACACATGTACATTTTTAGGTATGGAAATATGGAAATGCAGACATTAACTAGAAATTCGTAGAAGTGGCTAAAAGAAGAAGTTGCTGCATGTAAAACTGGTCATAGGAAAAAGTTACTGAATGTAAAAATGTCTGTATGTAAAAACCTTGTTTTTGAGGAGTCGATGAAGGGTATTTTAAAATGCTTACTTACTTATTGTAGTTAAAGGAACAGTGGACCTATAAATTTTTATTTTTTTATTAATTTAAATGAAACTATTGCAGTCACCGATACAAGAAACAACAGATTTAAAAATAAGTGCTTGGCGTCGTAGTAAGCATTTAGCCACTTCTAAAAACAACAAAACTTTCATTTGCCCACTTTTTTATATAATCATGTTTAATCTGTGGCCGATATGCATATACATCATGTGCCATTTTCCCATACGACAACAATATCACATAAATATTTTTTCATACTCACGGTCGATATCCTTGCTACGAGGACTTTCCTTTCTGCAACCATCAAAGTTTTTGAATTTTTTGCTGTGAAAAGCCACCAGAGCTTAAATACTACTTGTATCATGATATCACTGCCTCTCACCACGGAAGTTATTCCAAGCGTTGAGAAAACAGATAAAGAAGGTTTTGGTGTGTTATTTTGGTAGTTGAAGAACGATCAGCTTGACTTGAAATTTTTATTTTGTGGATCAATTCAAACGTAGCTCTTTTTCCGTCACCGATGGAAGAAATCGTGTAGATTAAAACAAACAATTTCACAATTCGCCCGAAAAAGTCATAAAGCCACTTTTACACTCAGCTGCTTTTTTCGATAAAATCAGAGTTGCGTTTGGGAAAAACAAACATTAGTGTATATTAAGATTACATTTAAAAAGTCGAGAAAAAATACCGCATTTGACGTCCACAACTCACCCACCTAGAGCCGTTCAAAACTCTATTATCTGAGAAAAAGTTTTGCTTCTATCCCAGCGGAAAATATATATCTTCTATGAATTCGTGAAATAGGGTATATGCAAAAACTGGTGTTTGTAAAACTGGCTATAAGAAACCAACTTATGAGAAAATCGATGCAGAAGATTTTGATTGACAGTATTTACGTATTCTAGTAAAAGAACCGTTTATTCATAAATTGTTAATACATTTAAATGTAACTTTTTTCTATAACCGATAGAACAAAACACTTTCAAACGACTTTTGTAGAAACCGTTTCGCAATATGCCCCGAAAATCTTGTAGCCACTTCCACAAACGACACCATTTGCATATATGTAGCCTTTTCTACGAATTCATTGACGATAAACTGGGGAAATTAATTTAAATTACACCATAACAAATGTTTCGGAAAAGAAGATTCCATTTTTACCATGCATAGATCAAAATAATGGGAACTACGTCAACCCGCCATTTCAGCTACGCCTTTGATATTTCCTGGAAGGAACTGGTTAAAGACTTCGTTGTTGTAAATGTCAACTAATTTGTCTTTTCAATTTATAAGGTGACCAGATTAGGCCGCATCAATCCAGATTTGTTCGACGACTGGGACTTCCTGGGATTCCGTCCAAAACACCGGTTTGTTGGCAAGGACGCCGTATACTGGGTACATAGGAAATACGGAAAAGCACAAGAAAATAGGTTCTTCCTATCCATCTTCTGTTTCTGGGAAAGGTTTGAGCCGTTTCAGAAGTCAAATTTCATGTGTTCTTAATCCAACATTTATCTCTATTGGGGGTGAAAAGATGACTCCCACAAAGATGATTGCCAAATGACATGATTCCTACTTTGATGATTGCCACCCGGGAAGATTGCCACCTACGAAGATTGCCACTGAACATGATTTCCACTTATCCTATGTTAGGTCAGGTAAGGTTAGGTGGGAATCATCCAAGTGGCAATCATCTAGGGTGGCAGTCATCCCAGTGGCAATCATCCAAGTGGGAATCATGTCATTTGGCAACCATCTTTTGTGGGAGTCATCTGTGAAGCCTGTTGGGACCTCCACACTTCCCCTTTCCAATACACCCAAATTAAAGTATTCGTCCCACTGCCCAGTAAAAACCCTTAACCAGGGTGTTTGTGCACGGGTCGCAAAAATCGGCAGACATAATTATGTTCAGGTTTCATATTAAAATCATGAGTTGGATTAATGTTAGTGGAGTAATCCAACGTTTTTTTGCCAGGGATCGCGGAACGAAAAACAAGTTGTGGGGGAAGAGCGGAAAATATCATGTCCACTTAATGCATTGCGATTTTCGAAGTCTCTCTCTTGAAATGCTAAACTTCAGATTTGAGGGAGATTTTGACCTCCTGTCTCCCCCATTGTGCCAGCCAAGATTTTCGCATTGCAGTCGAAGTTTCAAAGGTCACCTATGTTTTTAAAACTTTATATTTTGACATCTGTTTTGATCTGATGCCGATCATAGTATTTTATATAACATTGATTAAACTTTAATCACAAATGCGACATGGGCGAATCCGAACATTGAACAAGAGAATCGGAAACTGGTACAATTCGATTTTCACTGATGTCTTTAAAATTTTGTCTTCGAATGTGTTAAACTTACACACCCGTTTTGATTTTATTGAGATCATATAACCACAGCATTATTTCATTGATTGACAAATGACTTGTCAAATGTGATAATGCAAACGATGCGCATAAAGGGCAAAATGATAAACTTTATAGACGCACGAACTAATCTACTGCTGATTCTAAATGCTTTTTCCGAGCCAAATTTGATATTCGGCATTAATTCCATCACCTTGAATTGAAATACAGCGAGGAAACTGCAACGCCAGCATGCAAACAAAGCATAAAAGTCGTCCTTTGTCAAAATTTTGCAAATTCGCTTAAACGTTTTTGTAAGGAAACCTTTGAACAACGTAGAAAGCCAAGCCAACAATAATTGCGTCGTTATTTTTAAACAATCAATTTGTACATTATTTAAATATGCTGGACGGCTAAAACAATTGGTCAATTTGCAAAGTCAGAAGCTCGTACAAAACGCGACGAATTTTTAGGAAATCGTTTAAACAACTGAGGTCTTCTCTTTAAACGACGATTGGGCTTTGAAAAGTTTGATGCGTCAAACAAAGCTACAATTGATGAAGGGAGGTCACCGCCAGTTTACCGTAAATTTTATTCCAGATGAAACATTAGTTCGTAATTAAATAGTTTATGGATATCTGAGCTGCTTTAACTAAGTTTTTGGGGTTCTACTTCAACTAGTCGTTATTTCAATATAAGAATTTGCCATTTAAATATTTTTGTATGCCTTGAAATAAACATCGACTTTCATATCTGGCCTTCAAAATCCTTCCTTGACAAACTCATACNTAGTTCGTAATTAAATAGTTTATTGATATATATGCTACTTTAACTAAGTTTTTGGGGTTCTACTTCAACTAGTCGTTATTTCAATATAAGAATTTGCCATTTAAATATTTTTGTATGCCTTGAAATAAACATCGACTTTCATATCTGGTCTTCAAAATCCTTCCTTGACAAACTCATACAGTAAACGTTATTACCACGTATGTATTTTGTATTGAATCCTTTTGTTAAGGATTTGAGATCAACAGCCACAAACTTCTATTTTTGAATGTTTATTTAGTTTATTACTTAAATTCGAACAAAATGTGGAAGTTAGCAAACTTATTAGTGATTGATTAGTTATTCGCGATTGTTCTACCCGGTTCTACTGGCATCTGCCTAACATGAAAATCCGTCAACTCCGAAAAATTCGTACAAACACTCAATTTCCTCGGCACAACCGGTGACACTGGACATGATTTCCACTTTTCCTACGTTAGGTCAGGTTAGGTTAGGTTAGGTGGCAATCATCCAAGTAGCAATCATCTCGGGTGGCAATCATCCCAGGGGCAATCGTGTCATTTGGCAATCATCTTTGTGGGAATCATCTGTGAAGCAAATCTGTTGCTATAGGCTTCGTCAGTAGATATTAGAATACTTGTTTAAGACCCTTTTTAAAGAATGTTAGGTTAGGTCCTTTTGGGACAATTCAACCAAAATGTGGAACAAATGACAAATCTAGCTGAATACTTGATTAGGGTTCAGAGAGAAAACTTTCCTATACTAATGTGACTTTCGCAAATAAAGTTATTATTCAATAGGTAGTATTCGGTGTTATTGGAAAATTGATGGGTAGCAAACAACGATTTGGCAAAGATGCGGAAAATGTCCACTCGAGAAAACTATACAACTTATTTACGAAAAAATTACAGCGTGGTTAAATATAAAAATCCTCCAAATCAGTAAATCAGTTCGGTTTCTGATAATACTACTAATTAAGTTCCTATTAAATAAGTATTCCCACAAGTTCCTACTTGACCAAATACTAGTAACAAAAAATACCCTACTCAATTTGACATGGTCCGATTTCGCATACAATCGTCATACGAACAGTTCAACGATGTTTATTACATTATATGTCTGACCAATACCACTTCAACTACACGCCGTCCAAGCAGTGAATGATAATCACTTTTTAAAAAAATATTTTGGAAACGTCTTTATTATATTTATGCTAGCTTACATCTTAAAATATCACAGACTACCTCCAAATTAAGTTACTTTGTTGCATTGTGTTGCGTTACTGCGTTGCCTTACATTATTGAGCATATTTTTGTTGCGTTAAACCCACAATTATTGAAAAAATTAGCATATGATAACATTATTTTTTAAATCCTATCCTTCGGTGTTTGCACATTAAATTTTTGGATCTTCCTGTCAAACGTTTTACACGGAGTCCATTGGGTCCGACTCTTTAAATCTCCAAGTTTTCCTGGCAGCCAATGCATTTCTGGTCCGTACTGCATATAATAAAAAATACTGGCATTATGACAACGATCTTCCTTTAATCCTGCTTTTACTCAAAATCAGAGGTTTTTCTAGATTTTGGAATGGCAGGCTTTCCAGTACAAATGAAATTTTTAAACGAAAACATAATGAAAGGAAATATTACATTTCATACCTTTAGTTCGGTGCAATACAGTTACTTCGACGAGCCTTTCGTAGGTTGAATCCTCACTCTTTTGTGAACAGACCCATTGTCTAACATCGATGCACCGTTCCCACAAATAGCACAAAAGAAATATGGTAAGGGATATGAATCTGAAGTATTCCATTAATTGGTTATCCATATTGTTGATCTGTCAAAAATACGGAAGAAAAAAAAGAACGATTAATACGTAAGTCAAATCAACCAAAGTGGAACTTCTCCATTGGCGTTTCCAGCAGAAATAAGAATTATTAATCCTTGTTAGGAGACTAATTGTCAACTTGTAGTCGTGAATCAATGAGCAGTTTTAACTCCTAAAATTAGTTGTCAAAATATTTGTACAGTATATCACGAACGAGTGTAGGCACTACTTTTAGTAATTATTGACGTAAAATTTGAAATCGAATTTTCTAAATCTCTTGGAGGAGATTCTATTCGTCAAGATAAAATTGATAAAGTTGCAAAGTCAACAAATATATGGAATGCAACGAATACAGTTCCCCTTAAAGTCAAAACCTCAGTTTAGTTTGGGCCTTAGTCCTGACGAGCTTAATAATTTTTACCTTGATATTTGTTTTCAAAAGTGCTCCGAGTACACGTTATCCTCAAACCTGTCTTGTGTAAATCCACGCGGCACAACATTTAGTCTAACCTTAATTACAGAATTAGATATTTTGCAAGCGTGAGCCAAATTGAAAAACTAAAGAAGTAACTCTCCTCACCCGCTTGGTACATCGAATTCAATAATAGACATGTCAATGAAATGCGAAATATTTGTGCTTGGCCTAACAATACTATTTACCTCTTTTGCATAAAACGGCTCACTTCCAATTGAGCTCAAACCATGTCGTGTGGTGTCTGTGCCGATAATTAAAGATCCAGAATCTCCGAACGACACTCGTCCTATTTCCATACAACCAGTGATGACAAACCTTTCTGACAAGTGTATTCTTAAACAAGTAGTTCAGTACTTTGATGAAAATAATTTCTGGGTTAATAATCAATTCGGTTTCCTTAAAAGCCTTAGTACCGAACACGCAATAACTGATTTGATTTAACCGTACTGATTTAACTGACTAGGTTTATGAGAACCGCGACAAAAACAATATCTGATTTCTTATTTTGCTAGGTAAGCAAATAGCTTTTGACCGTAGTCCAAGACAAATTCTGCTGCACAAGTTAAAATGCTATGGAATTGACTGTCCAATAATTAACTCCCTATTGACAAGTCGTTTTTTATTTGTCAACTATGTCGGTGAAAACACTATTAAATCAGAGGTAAAGGAAACCACATTGAGTGTTTTTCAAGGAAAAGCAAGCTCCGTTTTCTACTTTAGTCTCTTCATCAATGACATAACGACTACAACAAATGAAACTAATTTGCTCCTATACGCTGATGACTCAAGTCTACTCCACCCGTGCTAAATAAAATCTCCACTATTGAAAAGGAGCTGAACAACATTAAATCATAGCCCTCATCCAACTGTCTTTCGCTCAACATAAGCAAAACCAAATTGCTAGTTGTGGCCTCAAAACCACAATTACGAAAGTTAAACAACATATTCCTCAGAACTGGGAATGCAGAAATAGATCGTGTCAAGTCATTAAAAATACTGGGTATTACAACAAATGAAAATATGAACTGTAGTGAGTATGCTGCTAATGTGTTGCGTAAATGCTGTGCCTCTCTCTTCAGATTGTATAACTCAAAGAGGTAATAGGTTTTTATGATAGAAAGTTATTTGATAAATTGTTAATCTTGTCACATATAAAGTATATGTCGTTTGTGTGGTTAAAGTAAAGATATATGTATATCTATAATTTTTGTGACAAAGTGATTGAAAGGTCGTCTCGATTCATATTAGGCAAAAGAAAGTATGACTCAGTTATCAAACAAAATTTGTGATACGTTAGAATTCTGCTTAGCAGAAAATATTTACAAGTTTTCCTTGCCAACATTAACCTAAAAATGTGCATTTGTTGAGGTTTTTTTCAAGAACTACATTGAATTTTCGTTCCACGAATTTCAAGTTACAAGGTCTTTTTTTAAGTGTTTAAACAATAAGCCCAAAGGTATAATGGGAGAAAAACGTTTTAGATAAGCTAGTGCAAAAGCCTGACTCAACTCACCTATCGACGTTCACAATAAAGTGACGTCCCTTAATTCTTTCGAAACACATGCTCTTGCACATTCTTTACAATTCAACAAACACGTAGTTAGTTCTTTTCTATATCAATTGACTTCAAAACGTTTAAAAATATTCACGTGTAATTTAATATAGCAAACACGTAGAGTGCTTGCAGGAAGAAATGAGTAACTCTATATTAAAATGTATCAAATACGTGGAAAATAATTGGGTTTACGGACTTGTATTGTCCTTTTTAGTATTTACACTAATTATAATGCATGCTTTTTCTGTATTACTGAATGTATATTAATTTTTGACTATATAATGTCTGCATTGCAAAACCTTTATTTGAGATGTTTGATGACAATAAACTTCCACATTATATTAAATTACATAGTAAATATTTTTTTAAAGTTTTGAAGTCAATTGATATAGAAAAGAGCAACCATCGCGGTTTTAGAAGAAACGTACCTTTAAGTTGTGTACTTGGCGGTAGCTAGTTATCCCCTATAAGATTTTCGGATTTTTTCTTTCCCCCTGATTCTTGCCGTCCAGAGAGAAAGGTAGCCGCGATTTCAGTTCTGTAACAAAACCTAGAAACAAATGTTCCATTGTCAAGTTAAAAATGTCTAATAATGGTAATTTAATTAACAGGAGATGCAATTACACTTGTTCAATCAATTAATTTGGTTTGTCAATAAAAATGCAGTTAAAACCTATTGCCTGTGAATGTGATTTAATATCTCCTGTAGTAGAAACACGTGAGTTCTACTAGTAATCACATCTCACAGGAGCTATCGAGGCTAATTAACTAATTTGGAGGTCGAACCTGGCCTATTCCGTTTCAACATTTTTGGAGGCTACCTGTGGTACATTTGTACGCATATTAAAATACAAAATATGGAGAAGTTCCTATAACATATTAACCGCATGCAGGAACGATATTTCACGTTCAAGGAAGTCTGTTGTAGTAGTACAGACTGGCAAGAAGCAGTACAGTTTTTCCAGCCTTTGCTTGCATTGTTCAACACGAATTGACTTTTAAGAGGAATTTCGAAATCTTCAATTAAAACTAATTTAAGGGTATTTGTTTCTCAGAAAAGCTGTTCAGGTACAAATTTTGAAACTCGAAAATCTACCATTTATCTACAAACGAGCGCACAAATATTAAAACATGGACTAGATATTTTCTTGTAACAGATTTCGCGTGAACATTTTATACAATTATGCCTATTATTGATGCTAATCTCACACACGAAATATGTTTACATAAGACTTGTTTTAATCTTAAAATTTCGTTTGAACTAAGTAGTTTAAGGCTTTTAAGCAAAACTTTTTGTGCCGTCCACCAAAAAGCCCGGAAGTAAAGTGTGCACTTCTATCTCACTAACTTACCTAGTTGGACAGTGCACTGGATGATTAGTCCAACTAAAAATTGATGTTAATGGTGGAGCTTAAATTGATGTTTACGTATTATTTTTTACTATCTTTGACTTTTACTGTTTATTTACTGATTGTTTAAATCAGACTAGTACTTTTCGATTTTACTGAAGCACCTTTTATATAAACCAACAGAGATTATCAGTCAGTACTGCAACTATACTCTAAAAATCGCAATGACACTAAAATATTCTAATTCATTAGTATGAATCCTGGAAAGGCTTAGGCTGAGAAAGGCTGAGTTTAAGAATCTTCAAGGAAAGTGTGTGCAATATAATTTACGATAATATTTACTTAGAATTCACCTTTAAAAATAATATTACTAATACTATATGTAAAGGTGAATTATGCGTGCTTGACTAATTATAAATTTTTAATGTCGAATCGATGAGTATGATGTAATTATGGTTTAATCGAGTTATGTGACAAAAGAGCCAAATGGAGCTTCCTAATAAGGCTCTGCAACGTTTTTAGTCCACGTGGTTTTCCCCCTCGTACCTCCGCTAATTTAAAGTAAAATGTAAAACTTAATTGTAAACCATGACTTTAAACGAACTAATTGTAATTATTTTCTTTAGAGGAATGTGTAATGTCTTTGTTTTAGGTTACGTCTTATTCATGTTGTAAGGATATTAATTGTGGTGAAATGAATAAAGAGAGTATTATAATTTATTTGGATAACTAGGATTTTCGCTTCGTTTCGTGCTTGTGTACATACATATGTATATACACAATTCACATAGTATGTGCCGTTTGTTTTGTTTACGTCTAACCATAAAGATACTATTTAAAATTCTGACTGACTTTTTTATGCGGTTTCTGCGATAAATCACAATTTGTGATTCACAAAGGACGGAAGTCCACCGTGACTTGCTGCATTATATTACATGTATCAGTTGGAGCTAAGTAGGTGAATATGCCTGCCAGGCAGTTGAAAATGTAGTACTTCCGATTTCCAAATTGAGAATAAACGCACTATTAATCTGGTAAAAATGCACAGCTCAATCACTTAAAATGTAAAATGCATGAATTTCGGCGAGAATCTTGATGTCTACAGCAACAATAACCTGGCATTATTTTCTCCATGTCATGTATATATTCACCAAACACCTCATTCCGCAGGATGGCGCACCAACAATGTTTTTGGAAAGACTGTTTTTTGCCCCTTTTGTCCGCATTTCGGTACTAAGTAATTTTATTTCTGTATTTATTTTTACTCTATCTCATTACGGCACTTGAGACCAATACAAAGTTTAATTTACCCAATTAATGAGTAAAAATATGGAAGTGGAAAAGGTGTTAAAATTCATATTGGTTGTTTTCAGTACTAATTGTCATTCGTAATAATTAAAAACCTGCTTTTATATTAAGGAAACTGTGCTCATGCTATTGGCGCGCTTAGATTTTCTAAATTTTGACCAGTCCTTATTTATACTTAGGTACTTACATAACTTACTGTATTCGTCTGTCATGCTAATTACGAGAATTGTAACACGACAGGCATATTCGCCTACTTAGCTCCAACTGTATATATGTTTATGAAATCAATATTATCATCAATAAACCCCACAATCAGAGTCTAGTGTAAGGACCGACGGACCGACTTATTAAAATGACTTAAGAATTCAAACAGAAATCCAGCCTAATCAAACATTTAACGACCTAACGGTCAAGTTTGCTTCTATATTAAAATAGTGCATGAAACGTTATCCAGAATACCGAGACTCACATCAAATTTAAAAAGAACGACTTCGACGGTAATTTTTGATAACCAACGTCCTGTTTGAAACTTCAATCATAGGATCTTCATCTTCTCGTCATTCCCGTCATTTAGACACACAATACGACATATATTGTTGTTGGAACTTTTGAAAGATCTTCATCAAAAAGCTCTAAATTTTAATGAGTTCTTACTTAGGCGACATGGAATT
>JAHZMY010002024.1:3356-14806 GCA_027743915.1 Seira sanloemensis | reverse complement strand
ACTTGAAGAAGTCAGCAAGGCCTGGTCAACAAAATTAGCCTAGGGAGATTGACCAACTCTGAATTCACATATGATGCGTCATTATGATGAGGACAAAAAAAGGTCTTGTAAATAATTGCAGAAATTTCAAGCACACACATTTTATTTCAGTAGTGCTGGGCTTCCATTGTTTTAGCGTAATTTTACGTTGACTGGCATGTCCTAATTTCAGCGAGTCGCACAGTACGCGGCAGTGCGGCAGACGGGCGTCACACAAACTCATTTATGGACATGAAGTAGAGCTCTGCATGCACAAACTCAAATTGATTTTTAATAGAGGACCTTTGTAGCTCTGCGTGCCATGCCACATTAATTCGTACACGAGGCACACTTACATACGTTATGGTCAGGTAAAAATACTATACAGCCTAATGCCACCGACGACCTTCAAAATTAACAATTACATAATAATTTAATCTTGAACACACAATCGCAATACGCAAATTGCTCCGTCCGGCTTGACGGTATTGTCTTAAATCAATTTGTCAGATCAAAAATCCTGTTACCATTCACATATTCTGTATCATTCATTCACAATATTTTTTGGGTGGCTCAGGGAGACCCCCAAGCAGCAATGGATCGATATGACGCCGCCAACTTTATTTTTATAGAGATAATCTCAAAATTCGATTTATCCCCTCCTTTCATACGCTATCATTGCCACCACCGTTACAAGAAAAATTCGATTTTCCGAAAGTCTCGTACCTTGTCCCACATCCAACTCGATATCACAACTTACACTTCCTTCGACATTAATGGACTTGTCTAAGTTATGTATTCATCATTCTTTATCTATGATTGTAAGAAAAATAACGGAACACACTTCGATTGCCGGTGAATTAGATGTGGTGAACCTCGGGGAAAACGGAGTTGAGGAAGAGAACGCCCATTTTCAATTTCCTTACGTATTTACAATACGTCCTCCATCCTATATTAATTTTTCATATATTGACTAAGCTCTCTGCAAGCATAAAAAACTGTTTCTTCAAAACTCAAATAATAATGTGCAAATCAAATTTACAGCGAGTATTTATCATATAATATTTCAATATACTTCAATGTACTATAACTGGCGGTTTAGTACCACTGCACCAGTTACATAGTGACTGTGTGCTCTAGCTATAAGCACTCCTCCCACAGTCAAAATAACTTTTTTTTGACTTTATGGGCCTTCTTCTGGCATGTCCTATAATACCCCGATGCCACACAGCCACATTTTTATGGCATCCTTCTTTTTCCCTCAGCTTGTTATGCAGTACACATTTATTTTTACACTCTTGGCAGAGTACGTTAAGCAGCAGATTAGTCTGGTGTTATTGGTAATAATAAGTGGTAGCATCATTTCACCATATTTTTTGTGTAGTTCCGTGGGTATCTCCGTAAATTACATTAGCCAGCTAATTCTCTCCTTTCAAAACATTTTACTCGTTTGACCTTACAAAACATTCCCAACACTTAAATTTCTATTTTAGAGCGCGTTTTTATGTCCCGCCTGAAACAATACTTCTGGGGTGTGCATATTTCAAATGATCGTTACAGAAGCAGCCATTAAAATAGTTTTATTTGCACCAATTTTCCTCCTGTAATGGGGCGCCAACTGATGCTGAAGCGATGAACATTTATTGCAGTTTACTTGACTGCACTGCCTCAGATACACTGAAATACAGGGAAACGAGCCAAAAAAGGAGAGAATGAATATATGTATGTATATGCAGATATAGTCTTGAGTATGAAATAGATTTCCTTTATAAAGCCAGAAATCCGTTTTAGAGCCTTTATTTCAAAACAAAATGCGTAGCTTTTTTTTGCCATATGTTATTTATTGAAAAATAAAGTTCGGTCAAGAATTAATAGCTAATACTGTTTTTAACTTAAAGTTCATTTAGCCTCACCTTAAAAAAGTCTGAATGGGAAAAGTCAAGCTATTAAAATGCGACCAATGAGCATTACACACGAACGACATCACAAAGACCACAAACGATCTCAAGCTAGTTTTAACAGCTAAAGTCGATCTTTTTTCAATTTTGGCACCTCTTTCTCGCGAAATAGGAAAAACGTGATGCACACTTTAGAAAAGGGTACCCAACATTTCGCTTCCCATTCTTGTGAGGGAGTTACATCCGCCGATTGTTCACTTACTTCTACAATAAAAAAACTTTGCGCATTTTCTCAAGTGAGAAATAAAATTGATACATGATGCACAACAAGAGTATTGCAAGCTTAATACTTTTATCTAGGTTACGATAACGTTACTTGCCTCACACAACACAATCGAGCTTTTGACAATGTATAAAGAGCGCTTCATGCCCACACGTCAAAAAGCACGTTCCAAACTACCTAAAAGTTGATTGTGTGTGCGTTAATAGAACATTTTGTTTCCTAATGCTGTTCAATTTCTGCGAGTCTCGAAAAAAAATGCGCTCATCAATCTTCCATTATTAGATGAAGTTCCCTTGCCCCTCTCTCAGACGCTCTCAAAGCATCTTTTATATACATTTTTATTATGAATGTTTCATCTTGAAGCTTGGTAAAAGCCGTAAGGAAAATTGGAGGGTTGTGAATGAGTTACGCAAAATGTGCTAATGTGCTCTGTATCAGACTCATTCATACGTTTCCCAAGTAGGTTCCTACACGCTTTTATCTACAGTTCTTTAATGACATGCAAAATAAGATGCAAGGAGGTATGAAGCGTGAAATGTTGACATTTTCACGGGTATAAACATCACATCTCAGCTAGCACTGGCAGAATGAATGTTATCCCATTTTAAAAAAAAGAAAGAGTCTGCCTCTGCTACACACAACAACCATCCGACGACTCTTTTGCCCTCCTAAATGTAATTAACAAAGCAATCTTTCAGTTAATTCGAGAAATTCAGTTAGGCCTTAAACTCGTCTTTAGAGAGTGTCTCATGATGATCTTCGCAAGGGCCTGCTTTGAGAAACGCTGAGCCTTCCTAACTACTTTAAATTAACAGCGTCAAAAAATCATTTACCTTTTTTATTAACCAGCGCCCTTTTTTGGTTTTAATCATATAATTAATTTTCCTCATTTACCCTGTTGGCTAATCTCCATAAAAACAAAATTGTTTTTCTAATCAATCTAAAACTCACTTCATTCTCATTCTCAACACCTCATTTTCGTTTGTGAGTTGATGTTGATGCACTGCACTCGAAAGTAATCCATATGATTAGAAAAAATTGGGTAAGTAAAGCGAATAATAAAAAACGAGAATATCGCATTACATAACACTTTTTTCGCTGTGTAGCACACATCTATGTATACATGCAGAGCACATTTGAGCAAAACAAATCCCCCATCATCCCCAACATTATTCACGGTTTGAGGTACATCTGCCAAAAAACAACATACACATCTAAATAGCAAGATGAGCGAGTAGACTGCGCTAAAACAAACCCCTATAAAATGATGTGTAAGAGGAAGCCCTCCACATCAATTTTTTGGGGGAATACAAGTTCGTGCTCTTCTTGTTCTAACTTCATTCTTAAGTTATGGGGTTATGGTTTGAGTAACCCAGTAAAAAATACAACTAATTCTCTTCAAATTACAAACCTGCTCATCATAATCATCCTCATCTGGCTGTGTGTGAGTGAGGAGCATCTCACTCACAACCTCAAAAAAAGAGCACCACATCAAAAGTACAATCTCCTCATAACCACATCATCAGCTCATATTATGCATCAACATTTACGAGACGTTTTATTTTCCTTAGAGAGGACTACATGCACCTCTTTAGATGAACTACATGATCTCCCAAAAATGAAATTACAATGAGAAGAATATTATGTTATGCAATAAATAATGGCCGAGTTAAACCCTAGCTCTGTGTGTCAAGAGAGATATTTTTAGGGGAGAAGTCTCCGTCTTTAATGAAGTCAAAACACGCACGCACACGCAGAGCTCGTTGTGCAGAGAGATCTGAGAGTGACTTGGTTCTTATATTTCTAAAAAAAATATGTAGTCCTGTTTTTATGACAGCAGAAAATTCTACCATTTTTCCCACACAATTAACCCAGGAATTTTTTTCTAAACTTTATAGTCTATTGTTTACCTTAGGTATGTGTATACAAGTTCTTATGTGAAGGCCCATTATTTAACTGTACACATGCCTTTTGTATCGAAGATTAGTGCGCAATTTGAGTCTACTGAAAGGAAGAAGTGAGGAAGGCCTGCGGGTACTCGAGAACATGGACTCACTGCATCTACTTCTTTTTACTGTTCTCCTCGACTTTTTTTGTAAAGCGGAAACATGAGACTCGGCTTAAACTCCTTTCAGTCAAGTTCATGTTCACAAGTGGAAAGGCAGAGGGAAATGAGAATATATTTAGTAGATACGTATAAATACATATGCACACATTTCCCCTCTGTTTGTAACTCCATTCGATTTTCACATGCACTCGTTAAGTGTAATTAAGGTGCTTTCGCTAAAAAGGTACATGAAACAATATTTACTTTTTTATGGTAATGCCACAAAACATCAGATTCAGGAAGGAATGGGGTTTTCAAAGAAGACGGGAAACCACCACAGAAACATTCTTCAGGCAATGGTTTCCTTTTTACTGAAAGGGATTGGCTGCATAATTCCTTATTCTTCTTTCAAGTTGCCAGCTCATTGTTTCATCGGATTCTGGAGTGAATTCCAGAAAAGGAACACCACGAAGCATACGCATAGCTTACTCGATGCCTGCATTCATTTGCTACATACATACACAATATAACCTTTGCACCCTGCCTAAGTATTCAGAAAATACTCAAAAAAACTAAATAAATATTTTGTTGGCTCGTCAGCTTGAACTTGAGCAACGCAAAAGATTAGAATCTCCTAAATAAATTCTGTTGCCTCAGGATACTCTTTTCTTTCTACAATTTACCTAGTCACGGCGGAAATGATTGATTATAATTACGTAATTTGATTGAGATTACGAAGGCATGTAATACATTTTCCCCCTTAACTAAGGTTGACTGACAACACTGACCCAGCCCACCCTCCAACTGTATCCTGTACTACATCAGCACACCAGCCTGAGATCAAAGAAGCAAAGAGTTGTGATCAGTTTGGTAACTGCAAAAGGTATAAAATCAGCAAAGCATAAAAAAGTGAAAGTTTTTTTCTGTTTTTTGACAGTGAGCGCTCGCAATTAACTACAATTATGTGCGTTATATGACAGTGGGATTTCTGCCATAAAATTTATAGCCGTCCAAGAATAGCCATTTCTTTGCTACTGTTTCAAGCCTCATTTCGAAATCTGAAAAAAGGAATTGAACCAAATTATGACATTACTTGACAAAATAGAAACTTGAGAGTGGCCATTTTTGCTTTAATGAAAGTCTTACATTGCAGCGTAATGAGAGGTAGGAGGAAGACATGATCATTTAATTATTTTCTAATCTTTCCTTTCATCCCACCGAAGACGCCGACGAGCCATCTGCATCATTACTCTCGTCAAAATTAGTCATCCGTACAAGAGAGAATGGCTCTGGTGAACGACAGCGATGTAACGCGAAGTCGTCGTCACGTCCACTCGCTCCAAAATCATTACTAATATACGAGACTGTACTTAACTACATTCAACGGATTTTTACATCGGACTTTTCTCAAACGGATGAGAGATGATACACAAAAAATGCACACCGTCAAGATGACTTTAACTCAGCGGATAAATGGATTGGTCATATGTATATGTACATCATCGTGATCGACATAAAAGACTATTTTTAGTCCGTGCCTCTTCTTATCACTGCATTCAAAAATTTAATACAGCTTTTCAAGTCGATCTCGATACATGCTGCTGAACCAGAGAACAATTTGTTCGAGTTCATTAACATTTTGTATGTTCTGTTCTCCTTCCTCTCCAATCTCATTGCATGCAAAGATTATAGTTTCAAAATAATATAATATTATTTTATATAAAAAAATTGGTGTGGTTTTGAGATCTTGTACGTCAACGCAAAGGAACATACCTAGGTATATAATATTTATATTCATATACATACATTAACAACTACCGCAACATAAAAAGAGAGAGACAACCACGACACGAAACTTTACATCCATATTGCGATACAAATTCAACCGAGAGGGAATCACACTCATCATCGTAATCATGTCGAGATTTAAAAGACAAAAAAGCAGACTAAATACGTAATACTTAAATGTACCTCCATTTGTTCAGCATTGTTAGAATGCGTAGCACAATTCTTACGAGATGTGAGAGAGAGAGAGGAGTGAAGCAAAGGGAGAATATTGTGAGTGTAATCATAATCCTCGTACTAATGACACATAATGATCGTAATGGCACAAAAATGGTACGATTTCACGACCAAAAACACATTCTTATTTATTTTACCCAACATGTAAAATTCGTATTCATTCACGTTTTTTTTAAATATTAAACGCCTTACCACATAAACCCAAACCAAAAAGTATTCACGCTCATCTTAAATGAAAAAAAAACTCCAATGTGGAACCCCGTGCATAAGTCTAACTCAAGGATTTTTGTCCTTTTGTATAAATAAACTTTTTGGTGTTGTGAAACGATTGTGTACAAAATGAATGGAGAATGGCATATAGAATCTGAAGTTAAAGCGTATGTGCATACATGTATTTTTTCGAATTTAAATCGATACTTAAAAATGTATCCTAGACTCAAAGGGAGGAAAATGGTTGTGTGTTCCTCCTTGAAATACCCTACGACTGAGAATGACAGGAGAATGGACGGAAGAAGGAATTCTGGTGGTGTGGTGGGCATGTGCCATGTCACAGAAATTTCAAAGGAATTTTGTGTATGTACACGCTCAAAAAAATCTCCCATTCAATAATGATGATGAGGCAAACTCTGTCGGATTTTGTAACGTGGATGAAACTCCTTCCACCATTAATTTGTAGGAGTCGAAATTAGAGATTAAAGATAAAGTTGTGCTCTTCGCGCAGACCGTACATGTTTTCGTGGGAAGATGCGATGACTGTAGAGAAATAAATACGTACACATAATGGCAAGGATGGCATTAAGAATGCGTAACAAAGTCTCTGGTAAACAAGCAAGACATCGAAGAAACTGCAACGTTGCAGCAGCGCCAACGTTTCATGTCATAGCACATAATCTTTGAATCTCTATGATTTCGAGAGAACGACGACGGCGATGGTGATGATGCCATGCAAAATACGGACTCATGTGGCAATGAGAAGACCAACTCAAATGCAAATATGCCAGCATGCAATCACTTTTTACGTACCGTTCGTTCCGACTCTGATTTGGTAACGGGAAGCGTACAGAAATCGTGCAATTCCCATATGCACACTTTTTTAGGGGGAAACACGAGCCAAAACTCAAAGATTGTGGTGCTTTTAATATTTCGCATGTATTTATGTACATTTGCGCAAGTGTACTGTACTCAAGGGTTTTTTTTTCTTCTGAAAATCACTTGATTCACATCACATCGGGATGACAACAGCCTTTGAAAATGATCCGAATAGAGTGGTGGAGAGTTGATGAGTTACGGTGCATTCTTAGTCCTCCCTCCTCTCCGTTCAATTTCGCAAGACGCCATCTTCCCTTACAGCTTCATTACGAGGGGACAAAGAATGCACGCGATTCGACACCAAAATCATGTGTGTTTCCAAACACGTTTGTATTTTTTTCTCTTTTTCTCAAATCCCATAGAGTTCCATGGCTCATGGCATTCACACAAGTTTAAAAATAAAATCCGCTCTCAAGTAAATTGCAGTAGAACAAATAGTTTTGCTCAAGTCAGTCGTCTCTCCTCTTGTCAACGTGGCAAGAAGAAGGAGCCAGTTCATCAAAATGAAACACATCATATACAAACATACACACACACAGAGAAAATATTATTATGTTTTTCTGCAATGCCTCCAAAACTTCTTGGCTTCGTCCTACGTAATCGGTATCATCGGCACTTTCAAATTATGCTATGCATTTCCCAATGACGACTGCGAAAAATGACAAACGTCGCCAGTCGCCAACTCAACAGTCAACAATGTACGATACACACACATTTTTTCTCGTTGGGTGCAAATCATTGATGGCGCCCACTTCTGCGGATGCCGTGTTGCAACCAAAGGATATCATCATCAAAACTTTTAGGCAAATGCGAACAAAGTCTCGTTTTAATGCGGTGCTATCCGCTTCAACGCAAAGACATGGTTCAGGGCTTGAGCAGTTGCTTTCCCTTTGAAGTTTCACATGAAAGGATATGAAGTTTCTGAGGGATTTTACACGAGAGAGGCAGGCGCGTCATAATTTTGTCATTCAACCGAACAGCGTTACCTTAACCCTATCCAATTATCGAGCAGAAGGTTGTCGAAGAAAATTCCAAAAAATATATATAAAATACAGCAAATTGTTCATACCACAAAATATTTTCAAGATCTTATACGATCTAGATAACTCGTAATATTTGGGCTTTGACATTACACTGTTATTAATAACGCCAATTTTCATTCCGAGTCGAGAAACTGTCTTGCGTTTGCATTACTATTTTCAGAGATTCTTTTCTATTTCATCGCAGCACGAAACGAGCTGGCCTACTAACGCTTATTTCAAACGCAATGCTTGTTTTCATCACCATTCATTTCTAAGGGTACGTACTTGTATCCTCGTACTGAAATAGCTTATACCGTGACTTTTTTAAAAAATTGTTTGCCTCAATTCGTATTTTTTTCTGAAGGTGAGGGCATGCCAATCTTATTATTTTTTCAGATGATTTTTTAAAGTGTCTTGTGATTGTGAGGAGGTGAAACAGCTGCAAATGCAGTCATAAATTAGACCATGAGCGACTTTTAGAGAGAGTGTACTCATCATCAACATGAAAGTTGTGACCAGGCGAGGGAGAAGAGACCAGATTATCCTCACGTAATGTATTTATTATTGACATGATAATTTGCAAACCGGCACAGCAGGAGTGAAAATTTGATTTTGCCAACTGAGCTTTTCTTTCCGAACGAAGTAATTACAAGGAGGAACTAGGGCCAAATGCATTCGGTGCTACTTTCGCTATGCCCAGTAAGGACTTTAGCTACAGTTTTTGTATTAATGAATTGTAGAAACGGCAACGAAATAGGTAGTCCATTTCATGTGGTTCCTAGTTACTCATTCATTTTTGTCGAAAATATTGAATTTAATTTTCTGTCATTAACTTGCAGGCAATTAGGATCATTTATGAATATCAAGGATTTAATTATGTCTCTTCTATGTGTCTGGCTCTCGCCGCCGGATGGCATTACCTCTCATAAAAATCATGACGAAATCCTGAAAAAATACATACATACCTATTCGCTAATGGTCAGTATTATTGCGTACGTGCAAGTTTTGAAGCAAATATTTTATGAGAATTATGGATGACAAAAAAGAAAAAAAACATGGCAGGACTAAAGTGGATATGTGCTTTTTACACAAAAAAATGCAATGAGGAGACGCAAAAAGCTCAGAATACATCCCCATTTCCTCAATTCTTCTCCACGTCAATAAATTTGGTTTAACGATGCTGACATAACTCAAGACAATTTTTAATGGGCTTTAATAGTCTTATTTGTTGGATTAAATGACGGGATAATAGGTACACACATAAAAAAGAAGCTTGGCTTTTGCCACTTGTCATCCTGCGAACAGCGATAAACTGTATGTGACATCTTTTCACTACTTCGTTTTGCATCGGGACAATTTATGAGCGTTGTACAAATTAATAACTCAATAATTCCAATATTACTCTCTCTCAGTTCTCACAGAGTACATCATGTTTGTACATTCTCTCGCACTTATCTCAAAACTCCATATGCCCCGCTCTAGGAACTGGATACTAATAATGAATAATGAATGCGGAGAACAGAATGAAGTGATGAATAGAGAAAAAAATAGTTGACCGTCCATTAATTCTACTGCGAGGCTTATCTAAATGTCATACTTCCTTAAAGAGTCATCATTATCAGGAGATAAGGCTAATACGACGAAATGCTTTTTTGTCTTATTCTTTGTCAGTAAGCCCGTCTTTATTGGGCTTTCGTCGTCAATTTGGTTATCGCTGACGACATGCATATGAGCACATCGAGATAACAACATTTTCCCTAGTGAGAGTGCTACATTGTACGAGATATTTGTTCCAAGAAATTGATACCAGTTTCTAGTACACAAACGTCCATTTGGATGTGCAGCTGAAAAGAGGGCCGATAAAAACGTATTTTTCATTCGGCACCGAGGAAATTAAATAGGCCTTCGTCCTTCCTGTGAATTGTCTCAATACAACGGAAGAGAATGGCATGGTTCAAACGCTCAAACGGATAAAACGACATGGTCTCCTCTGTCCTTCGCAAATAATCGTGTTACCCCCAAAAATAAAACGTGACACTCTTGGGCCATATTATTTCTGGAGTTATTCGATTTAATTATGTAGACCTACTCTCTGTCTCTCTCTGTCGTACTCTCGAGTGGCGAGGTGCGGGCGGGTGTGCTGCTTGTGACATTGACCTCAATTCCAAAATACCCATCCTATTTAATTACTTACACCGGAAAGCTCAGAGGATCGCTTCGTGATATCGTATTTAATGTCCAATCAAAAGAGGATTTAAGTATGTCCTCTTTCCCAAACGGTATCAATATGAAAAACCTGGTTTTTATTTAGAAAATGACTTGGTCTTCAGTTAGTCTCGTCAAATCAAGAGAAAAAAATGTATTGGACTTACCTTATCTGCAGGAATGTTTCTGTTAGATCCCATTGTTTCCTTGTAGTATACGATTAACTTTCACAATCAAAAAAGACTTTTGTGGTGTGGCGGAGAACCGATACTGATTCAGAGACACGAGATGCTGGTTTGTAAGTGGAAGATCAGTTGAAAGGAATCAAAAGTTATCACTCTGACTAGATGAATACCTAATCAAATTTTTTTGTTGAGAAAATGAGATTCAATCAATTTTTTTCAAACTTTAAAACATGTGGCAAAAGTCGCACGTAAATCACAATGCCCAATCGAAACTTCTGGCATGGAAATATACACCAAAAATTTGTTGCTCAATTCTCAGACGCGTTTCTCAATCCACAAATCTCGAATCTACATACACAGGAAATGACAGTATTGTGAGACTGACAGACTCTGTCACAATTTCGTTTTCAAGTTTAGCAAAGACGAGATGTTTTGCTTTGTCGGAAATTGATAATAAAAAAGAGTTGGCACAGGAAAAACAATCTAAAATTTCTCTGAGCTCCTTTCTGCTTTGTCAAAAAAAAGTTTCAAGCAAAGTCTCAGGATGAGATTCGAATGACGACGAGTTCAGTCTAGAGGAACAAAAAAGGAAAAAAATACATTATTAGCATATTGCAACCTTCTGGAAGTGTATTAACCTTTTCGAAATTTTGTTTGACTTTCTGCAGACACATGTGTACA
>JAHZMY010002023.1:0-14829 GCA_027743915.1 Seira sanloemensis | reverse complement strand
CTAGATAGATGCTTTTTTCCCGGAGGAGAAAATGGGAAAGTATTGTGCTCATGCCTATTTTTCTAGCACTTTTCTATCTCTCGCCTGACGAGAGAGCACTTTATGTCGTTATTCTTGGAATGGAAATTAAGCGACGAGAATTTGGTGGATGAGGATGAAAGAGAGTGTTAAAATTCATTACAAGTTCCATTAATTTAAGCATGTACTGGCTGCCACCTTTGAAGTAGTAGTTTTGCGTAATGCTGCAAATCTTGTGTTTATTTTAAAGGCACAGAGGACATGCGTGCTGAGGAAGGTGCAGTGTCCAGGCGTCGCCCAAGACCCTTCTCAGAGATCCCTGATCTTTTCCCATCTATTTTTGACGATTCTTTGTCAACAGCCATCACTGACGATCCTGCGTCTCGGATTCGTGCAGCCGGTTACCGTTACCAGCCCGTCTCCCGCGAAACTTATGGACACACGCCACGACCCATTCAGCCCGTAGCTACGCCTAGCAGACGCTCTCGGGTCTAAGCTGTACCTTAATTCTTAATTAACTCAAAACTCACTCCTATAAAAATCTATCTTTTGAATAATTAGAGTAATAATAAAAACGTTTTAAAAAATCTTTTTAAAAACCAGAATCGGAATACTTTCTTTTAAACCAAAAAAAGTCTTTTATTACCCCAGAAAGATATTTGACCCCTTCATGACACACACTAAAGTCCCCTTTTCATTGCAGCGTCTATGAACGAAAAGACTTTGGGATGGTGAGGAATTGAGCAGGAGCAGTCTTTTTTGAAATTCCAAAGTATTCACTTGCTACAAAAAAGAGACAAGTTTTTTTTACAGCTTTGGAGTATTTTTGGCAGGGCGAGTAAAAATGCAAGCCTACTTATCGTCCCCGCTCCAATCTTGGTAGACGAAATATAGTAAAACAGCTTTACGATAAAACAAGTGCCACTATTAAACGTACATAACATACAGTCGTGTAGTACGCAACTTCTCAATTTACGGGCAAAGCTTTTTCTTGCTTAACAAGAATTTTCGTGTAATGTTTAAGTTGAATGAAAACGATCCGATTTACCGATTTCGTATTTTTTGTGAGTTAATCAACAGTGTTGTGGCTGAAAATCATAAGATTTTTTGAGTCTCTAACACCAAAATATTTTTCAGTCTACAGAGACAATTAATAGTCTAGAGTTTGAAGTGTGAGCAGCATGTTGTAGAGATTCGGAGTAATCTAAAATGCCATCATGTCCTATATGATAAGCCTGTGGAACAACACTAAAATGTAAAAAACTTCTAGGCTTCAAGTTTTTGATGAATAAAGTAGGACAGGACTGGTCCTTGACCTCCTCTTGAGATTTGGTACAGTGGAAATAAATTCATTTCGTTAAATGAACAGAAAATGTAAACTAAGAAGTTTTTTAAACAAAACAAATTGCCGTATATATTTACATAGATGTTTAGAAACATTGCGTGTATATTAATTAACTTTTAAGGTATCTAACTTCATTTAAACATGAATCAATTCTGTGTACGTACTTAATGCACGTGCACGGTACACATATGTCACAATAAATCGTTTAATACAAAATATTACAATATTGAATAACAAATCTGATTGACTTATTTGCTTTGAGCACGAGCATTTGGTATCAAAATTTGAAATCGATAAAAGTGTATTTTTTAATCATTAGAAATAATACACCGCTAGCCTACAAGAAATTTTCTTCCGTAAAACGCTGCCTTCTTCTCGAATGCTGGGCTGATGATGGGAGTATTCTGCACATAAAATGGGTTTATGCAGTACTGCAAAAATAAATAAAAATGATTGATGTTTAGGTATTTCGTTAATTGTACGAACTCATGATTTGAAAGAGATATATTTTCTAAAATAAAATAATCCTTTAAAACTTTCCAAATTCAAGGGAAATCTCTTGCAAAATACAAAATAACTGCGGAGAAAAATATCTTCGGCAGGCAGACATGTATGTATTGCTTATTGAAGCAGTTGAATTGCTATTGCTACATTTGTAAAGTTTATTTGTAAACTACCTATGTTTAAAATTATTCTTAGGTCTCACCTTGATATACATTTCATACATCTCCGAGAAAAAACTTTTGATTCCATCATCATTCTTTAGATCGTGAAGCAAAACAAATCTGATCCTCGAGGCAGTGATAAAACCAGAGACGAACCAGTCATTAAATTTGTCTATAATTTTTAAATGCATGCTGCTCGTTCTCCAAGAATGCTCATCAATTAAATCCAAAGCTGCATGAGCAATAAACTGGTTCAAGTAGCTGTGGTCCTCCTTCTAAAAATAAATTGAAATAGACAACTCGACTCAACAAGACTGATTAAATATATGAATGACCACTCGCCACATTTATCAGTAATGTCAGTGGAGAAATATTATTTACCTGAGCTTCTTTACCGGCAGGTGAAAATTCCATTTCAAACAAAGGATTGTCATGATGACCAACCATTACGAAATAGTAGTTTCCCGACATTTTGTTCGTCTTTACTAATTTCTCAACTTATATTTAAGAATACAAAAACATTCCAATCGCCGCAGACAACAAAACTCGCAGTCAATCGGACGCGTGGATAACAAATGTCATGATTTTGTTAGGGAATTCTCTCAGCTGCTGATGACTTTTACGCAAATACATATTATTCTCACTTCCTCATGTGCATGTGATATTTTATGCTCCTTCTCATGAAGTAAATATATGCAAGTTCTTCATATAGGATCTTGGATCATTGACGGAGATGATCTGAATGAAAGAAAAGTTCCGCAAGTGCGCTCATTACACTTGCATATTCTTACAAATTTTGTGGAGATATTAATAAAAAAACGACTGATCCTTCTTCGGTGCATGAAATTACTCCAATTTCCAGTCTCCAAACATTCAAAAATTTAAGCGTGGATTTACGCATTTTACTTTTGCAAGTTTAAAAGCTACATAAATGCATAGCGTTACATATTTCAAATTCATCCATTCTCATCTAGCATATTTCAATTTCAGCACTGGCAACAATGGAAAAACCTCAAGTGAAAGGTCGTTTGCAGAAATCGGGGAATACATCAATATGAATTTCATCTTATTGTACATATGTAGTATGTACATGCGAGCAAAGTGTTAATTTTGACAGACTTAAAAAGCACTGTACAATTTGCCTTTTAAAATGCTCAAATGTGTTTAAAGAGAGATAGGGGACCTTATTCGCTTACCTCAAGTTAATGGGCCAAATTAGCACGCTAATAACGGTAACGCCATGCATACATAAAAAGCGATATTGAACTGAACAATGCATAACTGAAAAGGGAATGAAAAGTATAGTCTATAGCAAAGTTACGTGTGCCAGCCAATACATATTCTTCGGACTCGGACGGACTACGTCACTTTGAATAACTCTATTCGATCGTCATGCAATACATACCTATCCCAATTTTGTTCATGCTGATATTATAGCAGTTCAGCTTATTAAATGTTTCCATTTAGTACCTAAACCTATATATTTTGATACTTTTCGATGGATATTATTATAAAAGGACCTTACAACATAAAAGGTAAAAACCATCGTGAATCTTGAGCTAAGCCAACAACAAACGTAAGAACCTACGTAAGCAGCAAAGTGCAAATAGGTATGTACATAATATATACATAGGTAGGTAGATGAATGTAAAGTACACTCTTAGCCAACTACACAAAAATCGTGTGTATTGAGTTGTATACATGCACAGCAGACAATAGACATAGCTTGATACTATGCACAATTATATATTTTTGTGCGTGGAATGTGAACGTATTATGGGCAAGGCAAAAAGGGTATTGCATAGAGTTTCAGCTGCCTTGCTCTCAACCTCAGTCAACTAATCAATAACTGGTTTTAAAAATAAAAATTTACAGTATTAGTGTTCCTCGTCTCAAGATTTATTTTAAAAATTCTTTACATAATTCACAACTACTTCCGTATTTTTGGTAAGTGTGGTTTAGTATATTATTGCACTCAATGCTAGAAATAATTTTTGTGTTTTTAAAGTTAATTTTTCCCTTGAAGTGTAAAGGAGTTGATAAAAGTTTGTATTTTTGATTCTATAGGATGCTTCCTCGCCAAAGATAAAATAGAGAACAAGAATTTTATCACAACGAATTTTTTTGCAATTGGTCTAACATTCGCAATTTGGATGAAAACTTGAGGCCTACCTACACCACTCAGCAACAAACAACAATACATATTAACCGTTACTGGACAAGAGGACGGAGGAGTGGAGTATTATTCTACTCGTTTGAAGCAGTTGGGACTGGGAGACATTGCCACCGAACAAGACTTTGCTGTACTGAACTTTAAATTCAAACTCGGGGTTTAATGGTTTGAGAAGGAACTTGTGTGATGTAAATATAAAGCTGAATCTGACGTTTACAAATTTTCTACTGTGATAGAGTTGGTAAGGCAGAGATATATTTAATTTTAACAAAAACGTTAGTTTTTGGATAGGTTAAGAGGTTTGAGAGCATATTTAATTAACCACTTAGCTATTTTGTGAAAGGATTAGTTTAGGAGGTAATAACAAATTTTGTTAAGTTGGGTGAGGTATACTACTATTAAAAAATGAGTAGTGACTACTCCTCCGATGGGGGTGAAGAAGGTTTAACCATTAAGCCCCCACAGGCTGAGATCCGGAGTGATCGTCATCATCGTCACCATCGCTCTTCAAAGGAAACTTCTAGGAGACACGGGGGAGAAGGCAGGGCAAATGAAAGCAGTGGTAGTGGCAAATTTCGGTATGAAATGGAGTATCAGCAGACCAGTAGAAGCAGTAGCTCAAGCTCCCATAAAAGGGGTATTGAGCGTTCGAACAGGGGCGAGGAGAAGCTCTCCCGATACCCAGGGGGGAGCCGTTACGATGACCACTATTCTTCATCAAAGCCATCGTCGTCATCTTCGAAGAAGCGCCACTCGCACCTGAAACCATCTCATGGTTACGCTGAAGAAAAATCAAAGGAGCTCATCGAGAAGAAGAAGCGTAGAATTGACGCAGAGCTGGAAGAGAATCGAATTTTCAAGGAGATTGAAAGGAAACGTGAAAGGGAAAGGAGGGAGGAAATGAAGAAAGATAGAAGTTCCAGTAGACATAGACATGTCGAAGCAATTGCATCAACGTCGCCCCTGTCATCGCCAGACACCTTCAGCCGCTCGTCTTCAAAGGAAGGACGGAGGCAAGAAGACGACCGAAGCATGAGGGATGAAGACGAAGAAGAAAAGTTGCCAGAAAGTCTGCACGCAATTGAGGTAGAAGACATTGGGGAAAGTTCGTCAGACCTAGAAGACGGTGAAGAGAAATCTCCAATGGCTTTGTCTCATTCTGATATCTCAGCTTCCGAAGAGGAAAAGGAAGAGGAGGGTGAAAGTGCACAATTGAAGACGAAAGGTGAAGGCGGCAGTAGTTCCAGTTCTTCGTCGTCGGGCTCAGACTCTGCAGAATCAACAATTTCGAGCGACGAAGGAGACCATTCCGACGACGACAAAGCCAAGGAAAGTAAAACGGAAGCTGCAGAAGAAGAAAACAATGACGAAAAGGAGGAAGAAGCTGCTGCTGAAACAATCGAACTTGAAGAAAGTGAAAACCTACTCCCAAATGCCTCTCTTATCCAAGATAACATTTGCCACCCAACAGCTGAACAAGTTGAACCGGAAATATGCCATGCTGTCTGTTCGGGGCTTGGATTTACTCAACAAATTCCTCACTTTCAATCCAGAGAAGCGAGCTACTGCGGAGGACGCTCTAGCTCATGACTTTTTCAAAGAACCTCCCCTTTCCATTGATCCATCCTTGTTTCCCACATGGCCAGCCAAGTCTGAAATGGGTCATCGCAAAGCTGCTGCGGCAAGCCCAAAGCCTCCTCCTGGGGCCATTCAGTTTAAAGATGAAGACGAGCCTGCGGGCTTCTTTTTGGGAGAGGGGCAGAGGAGAACTCCTATCGGAGCTGGGTTTAGCTTAAAATTTTGATGAATTGGTAGACACTTTTTTCTTTGTTTCGTTGTATACCAGACAGTTGAACTAAGTGGTTTATTTATACGGAATTGTAAGTTTGTAAATATCAAAATTGTCTTCGTGTATTTAACGTGTGGGGGGTTGAATAATAGCAATATAGTAAATGTATTCGTTTTGTGTTAAAATTCAAAGTGGTCCTTAAATCCTACTTACTTGCTTTTTGGTACCGTTAGCATATTTTTAAGCATGGGAAGCGAACTGTCAACTGTATGTATGTATGGTTTCACCACCTTTAGTTTCATTTATAATAGTTCATAATTAGGTGACTTTAATTGGTTTATTTTATAGGAGGTTGTATAGGAGTGAAGGTCATATTCCATTATAATTAGCATGTTTTGCATTGCAGCCTGTGACCATTTACATTTACAGTGTCACATTTGTACAGATCAAAGATTTTACATTGTCGTGGGGACTTGGCTCAATATTTTCTGACCCGAAACCAATCCTTTTTCTTTTGCAGAGATTCATTTGTGAGACCCCCAGGGGAGAGTGAGAGAGCTGGTATTTCACACTAGGTTTGCTGGTATTCTCATCTACTGATACTCCCCGCATCTGACAGTTGATCGAGTCCAGAGTTCAATTTTAGGAAGCCTTCTACATTTTCTCGACGATCCACATCTTTAGCTTTCGTCAGAGAAAAAAGTTTTCGTCTCTCGAAGCAATGTCGACGCCGGCTCGTAGACGTCTTATGAGAGATTTCAAAAAGCTTCAAGAAGACCCCCCAGCAGGAGTGTCGGGAGCCCCCACAGACAACAACATCCTCCTATGGCACGCCGTTATATTTGGCCCGTCAGAGACACCATTTGAAGACGGCACTTTTAAGCTCACCATAGAATTCACTGAAGAATACCCTAATAAACCTCCAACAGTTCGCTTCCTCTCCAAGATGTTTCATCCGAATGTGTACGCAGACGGTGCTATATGCTTGGACATCCTCCAGAACCGCTGGAGTCCCACCTATGATGTATCCGCCATTCTCACGTCTATTCAATCATTACTTAGTGATCCCAACCCTAATTCACCTGCTAACTCGATGGCAGCCCAGTTGTACAAAGAGAATCGGCGAGAGTACGAGAAACGAGTCAAAGCGTGTGTCGAGCAATCTTGGATGGACTGATTCATTCGAAATACTAAGAACCGAAAAATTTATAATTTTTAGCGCGTCGTTCTGTGTGCTTGCTCTTGTCGTTGTAAATGATTATTAATTAAATAATAATTACGGCAAAAAATGTGTATTATACTGTTTTCTGTCGTCGTCTTTGAGCGAGAAATGTGTAATCTTTAATTACTTTTTAGTGAGAGTTTTCCCTTTTCTCAAATTAAATAGTAATTAAAATCGATATTGAGCTAGATGTTACTACTATTAGTTTTTTTTGTCTCTGAAAGACTCCGCGTGCTGGACTCCATCTTTGTTTCATAGAGCTATCCATATTATATGTATGCATACTAGTTTTAGTTACTTTTAATTATTGAATGATATATGATAGTGCTACTACTATGTGCGTTTCTACATCGCAGATGAGAAAACCCGTTCAATTTTTGTAAATTAATTAATGAGCGTAATTTTATAGTATTTTAGAAAGCTTAAAGCTACATGCGTGTTGTTAAGTTGAAATTATAAACAAGCTGTGCTGGTAAATGAAAATTTATGACACTTCGAATAAATTACAAAAGTTGTCTTCGCAAAATCCCAAAATGGTCACAGGCTTTGCAACTATGCATTCGGCATTAATAATTTCATCCCCTCATTTCTTATGACAATTGAGTGATTAATGAGTGCATTCATCCTTATCGATATTGGCATTATTGGCAAAGGAATAAAAATACTCATAGTGCACCTTGTCATATTGTCAGACTTATTTACAACATGGATAAAGAAAAATGCAGTTAGCGTCTTTAGTAAATATTAATTGGCTAGCGCCTTTATTCGGTGTGGCAAAATTGCACCATTTTTGTATATTTTTGTTCAATTAGAGCTTGACAAACTTAAATTGTTGGTCAGCACCATTAGTGCAGGGAACGGCATTGATGGGCTGGTCTAGCTCTGGAGCGGAAAGGCACATTTCATGCTGTTTGTTCTTGATTTGAGTGTATCCATTTCCGGCATCATTCAGGTACCAGAGCTTGTGATTTCCAAAACGAACCAAGGCAGCAACCTTTTGTGGACAAAGAAGAGATTTCCATTAGACCGTACCCCTCTAAGGAAAAAATCTGACCCTTATATTGATGACGCAACATTTTACCCATTTCAAGAAAGTGTTAGTCTCATCCTGTTCCAAGACGTAGCTTTCATAAGACGTGGGTCGGAGTTGGAAAGAGCTGGAGAGTTCTGTAACAAGAAGCACACGGATTACAAAAATGTGCACTCATGAAAACTTCTGCAAAATTATTATTTTGATATTCCTGGACTTACTAGCAGACTCCAGACGCCACTTTTGTCCGGCATCGTCACTCCATACGGAGACCCTGGGCATGTCTGTCAAGTTGAGCATGCCCGTCCGAACGGTGAGAACCTTAACAAAATAACAGTAATTAAATGCACTGGTCGATTTGAAAAGAAGAGGAATTTAACTTTAGAAAGTATAAAAAGTCTCAGAGTACCCCATCGGTGAATAGCCTGCTCTCAATTCCCTGGGCATGTCTGTCAAGTTGAGCATGCCCGTCCGAACGGTGAGAACCTTATAAAAATAACAGTAATTAAATGCACTGGTCGATTTGAAAAGAAGAGGAATTTAACTTTAGAAAGTATAAAAAGTCTCAGAGTACCCCATCGGTGAAAAGCCTGCTCTCAATTTTGTAGACATCGTAGTTCTTGTACTTCTCTGAACTGTCCTCTCCATTGCTGCTTGCAGCAAGAGCAAGAAGTGCTACAATGAAAAATCTCATGATTGCAATCTCAAGATATCACTAGTTGGAATTGTCAAAGCTTAGTTTAGACTGATAATGTCAGCTTGAAGAACGACTTCATTTATATAGTGCATTTTCGACTGTATAATCAATGATGGTTCCTAATTGCAATAATCCTTTTCCCAACAAAGTCATCAGACTGTTCTCGAAATCAATGCTTATCACAGTTATTTCGGATGCAACAACAACAATGAGAAGTTGAGTTCATTCATGGTCGCGTATGTATGGTGTGCCTAATCTAAAAAAATATTAAAATTGCGTTGACAAAAACATTGCCCAACGTAGCGAAACGCATTACATACCTGTACGTTAAATATTATAACCCGTTTCAGAAACGTTTTAGACTAAAATATATCTTTTGAAAAATTCATACGGAAAACAAGACATCAGATAAGGACATTAAAAGTTAAACAAAACGATCCGTCTGAAGGTCATTTGGACGCTAATGATTCTTCATCGTACTTTCTCTCATCTTCTGCATCTGTCTGACTGATAATGTGACAATGAAAATGAAAACACGCCCAAAGTCTAAAGCAGTTCATGGACACTCTTAAACGTGCAACAGAAGGTTAAATCCTATAATAATATATGTAATTGACTTTAGAATTGAGCCTACTTTGACCAAAAGTCATTAAAACAGATGCAATTTTGAGAAGTTCATGCAAAAGTAGCAAGAATTGTCCATTTTTAACTTTCCAGTTCTCAAGTCACCCCTTGCTTTGTGAGGGTATATCGCGTAGCATACAAGTAAGGGAAGAATGGGCCGAAATAATTTTTATGTATCATAAAAACATCCAGTTCCATTGAAAGCTGAGTTGGGTGCCTCGAATACTTGCACCAAATTTTTCAAAGATTTTTATGCGGTTGTCATTTTGAGTGTCATTTGATTTGGAGAAAGCATGAAACATGAACCTTTTACAACAGCCCGATTGACTTGTGTGAATTAAATACTTGACTTTTATTACACACAAAGAAAAAAATTGAAGCCTTAAATGTATAGATGAGACAAGTAATTAAAGGTATTTTGTGGAAAAGTATATTTGTGGTAATTTAAAATCCAAGATGCAAAATGGACCTACAATGGTCGCCTGTATTAACTGATCAACTTTTGGCTTGGAGTCAGGAAATAGTTTTGTATCAAGCAGAAGAGTGCGAGCCCCTTCCTGTCAAACTCCGACCAGGATGTATGAATTATAAAATAACTCATGTCGAACAAATTGTATTGCTAAAGTTGAAATTGGTCTAATAGCGGCTGATTTTGCAGGTACCCGGATATCGAATCGAAAAGGAGTAACCGTCGTGGCACGGCTTTCAGATTATCCCTTTCCAAAATGCGGTTGACGCGTACCCGGGGAGCGATGGGGAAGGATTGATAGCAGTTGGACTGGCCAATGGAAAAGTTATATTATCAACACTTGGCACAACAGTTTCTACGAAAGAATTTGGTTGGCATTTTAATAACATTGCAGGCAATTTAGATATGCATTAATATGTGATAAAAGTATTAATTATTTGATTTTTTCGATCAGTACCAAAGCACACGAGACAAGTAAACTCTTTGCAGTGGAATCGAAGTCAACCCAATCTTCTCGCCGTTGGACTTGACAAGGCAAGATCTGATTATGCCGTTTCAATCTGGGACGTTGCTCAAGGAAGCAAATACGTTAATAGTCCCGCATCCGACGTTCTAAGGCCAAAAATTGAATTGGGTATCTCGGAGACTGCCAACTCCGTAGCATGGGTTCCGCAAAAGTCGCTGCTAGTTGGAATGAATGGAAAGCACATAAAATTGTTTGATTTGCGAGGTAGGGAAAGTTTTAAAAAATTACTGTGCTAACGGATTTAAAAAATATTTACAAAGTCTGCCTTTTCCATTAGATTCTCAAAAACTAACGAGCACCGCCACGACGAAGGCCGTGTACGGAATTTGCGTCGACAATCTGTGTAGCCAGAGAGTGGCTTCGTTTGCGGAAAACCAAGTGTTCGTGTGGGACACGCGTAATTTCGAAAAGCCGTTTCTCTTACTTAACCATTCCAGACCGATTTTAAAATTGGGATGGTGTCATACGCGCAGTGGACTCCTCGCCTGTCTTGAGAAGGATAGTACCTCCATTACACTGCACGATGTCAATCATGCTGTGATGTCCAACGAAGATGGAGAACCAGCCGTACTGGAAAGAAGACTGACTCCAGCCTATCCTCCCGACTTGGAGGGTAATGACGCTTCCGCAATCCTGTCTTCCTTTGCGTGGCACCCAAACGAAGAGCACTTGCTGACCACTGCCACCCTCAATAGTGATATTTGGAGCTCGTTCGTGTATGAAAGGTTAACTTTGAATTGGTCTCCAACATCTGTGATGGGTTGGTCAGATGGCAAAAAAATGATTCATTACATGGACGACGCGGACGAGTTGTATTCCGTGCTGGACGACATCTCGGTGAAAATGAGACGGAGGGCAAAAAATAGCTACGGGCTGAAAACTCACCTTAAGGAAAATGGAAAAGTTGTTGAGGATGATGAAGCTCTGAGTAGCCTTTGGAATTGGCTAGACTTTTGCAAATTACTAACCGAAAGAGAAAAGTACCGTTTGCCATCCGTTGGCCAAATTGCGTATCCCGGTGCCCAGACGGTTTTAAGGATAGATAACTCTTCGACTGGAAGCAGTACTTCTTTCAAATCAGAAATCATTAATAATTCATCGTTTGATCTGAAGAATAGCAAAACATACAGGCGAGAATAATTTTGAGGTTTTTGAGCACTGATTGAGTATTTACTGAGCACCAGCTTGAATGAAACTTTTTGATCTTTTGGTACAGGAGCGAAGAAAGGTCATTTGTACAACAGTTGTGCGGTTGGAATGTGGAGTCAATTCATGACATGCAAGGATCTCCCACAAGAAAAGCAGCAATCGCCCTTTTTCACCTCAAACTCCGTCTTGCCATCAAGATTTTGAACGAGTCTGATAATTCGATAGTGGCGATGGCCATCGCCGGTTTTACTGACGACCAAAATTCTTTATGGAGGGAGCTTACACTGGCCAAATTTAATAATTTACCCGATCCATACATCCGTGCTATATTTGCCTTTTTGACAGAGTCTGATACTAATTACGAGACGATTTTGGTAAGTATTAAAAAAATATCCAGTATTATGAAGGTCCTCCTGGCCTTGATGTCATTTAATTTGTACGTGATTATGATTGTAGCATGAATCGGAGTTAACCGTCGCTGACCGACTAGGTTTCGCATTGTTCCTTCTTACCTGATGTTAAACTTGTCAACTTTGTGCAAGAGCTTTCTAATGACATGATCAAAAAAGGCAATCTTGATGGGATCCTGTTGACTGGAATGACAGCGCAATCCATTCCCCTCCTTCAGCGATATCTTAATATGACTGCAGATGTACAGAGTGTGGCCTTGCTAGCGATAAGGACGATGGCTTCAGAGATAGCATCGAGCTCAATACTTAAACTCTGGATTGAACGGTACAGAGATCTACTGGACTCTTGGAAGCTCTGGGACGAGAGGGCAGAATTTGATATATTGAAAAATAGGAATAATCCTGCATTAATTCCGCAACCGGAAGTTACCGTTTCATGTAACTTTTGTGGTAAGAGTATATCAGCGCCTGTAATGACGGGAGGTGGTAGAAATACTCAAATGTTTTCCCGGTTTGTCACTGCCGACGTAAAATTAAAGGTAGGGACCTGCAAAGCTCTTGCATTGCAAAATAAAATTGGGAAATGTTTCAATAAGTCTGATTTTTTATAGCAAACTGCGTGCTGTCCAAGTTGTCGCAAGCCTTTGCCACGCTGTTCTATATGCCTTCTTCATATGGGAACAATCTTGGGGAGCGGAACGGAGCAGCCTGTCGTAGACATGTATAAAATTGGTGCTACCCCGGAAGCTTTATCTTGGTACACGTGGTGCCAAACATGTCGACATGGTGGTCACACCGTGCACCTGCAACAGTGGTTTCGAACTCAGGTTGAATGCCCTGTATCGGGATGCTCATGTAAATGCATTAACTTAGACAGAGTACTTGAATTTCCTAGTTAGTCGCATTTAATTTTAGTAGATATCCAATTACTAGACACTCAAATAAGCGAATTTATGACTGATGAGCTTGTTGAAAATCGTTTAAGAACCGAATTTATATAATGTGAAATGATAAATAAATAGATGTAACTCTGATTTTATTTTGCGCAATTGCTATACTTTTTATTTCCATTTTTATTGAATTGAGTACAAACGTCTTACTGTCTGAAAACATGGTAATCGGGCGGAATGATAGATAGATTTAACTGAATAGTAAATATGTAAATGTAAAGTTCATGTGTGCCCTTCTGCGGCGATGCGATCTGTCTAGTAAATAGACTTATTTCACTTTTAAAATCATTAAAGTTTTCTAAGATTATCATGTATATTGAGCCACGACGTTTAGGAGCAGGCCCGACCCAACTCTCCCGTTTCCTTGCGACGATCCTCTGGAACTGGGACCGTGGCAGAGAGTGCAACATTCCTTTCCGTCTTTGTGAGCGGGGTATCCGCGGAGGCTGCCACACGACCCCTCACATCCAGCGCTTGCTTTTCGATCACAATCACCTCATTCTTGTTCTCAATCTCTTGCTCCAACTGCTGGAGAAAACCAAGCAGCAAGTTGAGCGCCTTCTTTGCCTCATTCACTTTCACCTGAAGTGCTTTCACCGAGGCACGAAGTTGAAGAACTTCCTGCTGAAGTCCATACTGAGCATCATCTCGGGTCAGCTCAATGCCAAATCTGTAGGTGCGATTTTCGAGCCTCGTCTCAGCCAACTTCATCTTGTTTGTTTTGTCCATGAGAGCATCCTCCAAATCTTTGATTTCCTTTTCAACTTTGCACATCTCGGCCAAGATCTTTTGCTTCTGGTAGGCGAGGTCGTTGGCCGCCTTGGAGAGTTCGTGGAGACGCTTTCTCATTGCAAAGTCGGTCATTTCCTGTTGGGCCCGAATGTCACTGTATGTGTGATCTATGGTGAGCAGCATAGCTTCTCGCAGCTTCAGAGAGTTGGCTAATTCACAGTCTCCACGGTTCTTGTTGTACCGCGAATTTTCCTCCCACGCTTGTGGTGTCAGTAGCCCAGGGGGGACGCGGAGAGGGTCGGGACGGAACGCAATTTCTGTCGACATTTCATTTAGATTGAGCAAGTAGCGGTCAATGTCCAGTGCCAGGATTTTTTCATTGAGATCTCGCAAAAGTTGCTGGCGAACGTCTTGCAGCTTTGCCATTTGGTGCCACGCCTCCTGTCCCTTTTTCTCGAGAGCATTGCGGGTGTCCTTCAGGACACAAGTTTCCTACAAGGAAAATAATTAGGAAACAATAATTGTCCATTTATTCTACATTATGTAAATACTTGAGCAATTTTAACTCATACTTTGGTCAGCTCTTCCTGAGGCTCATCAATAACGTTATCGTTCCCTCGACGCTGTCCGCGAATGCTTAGGATCTCGTTGACAATGTCCAAGTCAATGACTTTTGTCTCAATAGCCTGTTCAACGCCTTCTTTGGCTTGTCCGAGTTTCACCAACTCTTTGTCAATCGTGGAAACGGTTTGCTCGAGGGCCACTCGCCAGTTGTCTATTTCTCCAATGCGGTCACGAATTCTGTTGTTGTTCTTGTAGGTGTCGAATCTTGCTTGAATTCCCGACTCATTTCGGACGGATCGCCCTTCGTGACGAATTCGAAGCGTGTCTTCACGCTGCTGCTCCGCTTGATTTGCAAAGTTCCATGTGAACGCGTCCCAGTCTTGCTTACTCAAGCGCTCGGCAGGCTTTTCTTTGCGGCAGGTTATTTTCCCCAACATTTTCAAATTTCTCTAAAAATTCTTTTAAA
>JAHZMY010002022.1:0-39259 GCA_027743915.1 Seira sanloemensis | reverse complement strand
GTTATTTAGTGATAATCTCAATTTGCCCCTTTAAGTAAATCAAGATGACAAGAAGAAGGCGTGTATATTTTTTAATTTTTTATTTTCAACTCATTCTTTCCTCTGTCTCCATTCTCAGTGAAAACAATAAAATAATGATATTTATATAGGTATTGACTTAAAAATAAAATTGCTTACATTTTACGTGATTCTTTAGATACACAATTTTGTCCTTAGCTTTTTAGCGTGTTTTCATGTGTCAAAGTCAAAACTGAAAATCGAAGGGAAAAATATATAGGTATTTATAGGAATTGAACATTTGTTGATTATTTTATTTGAAAATTAATTAAAATATATAAACGCATTCAGGATGATCTGAATTAGTCCACGGGGTGATTTGAGTAGCTGCAAAAACTGTTTAAGTAAAAAATTGAAATCCAAAAAAATCATTGAATTGGTCATCGTAAAATTATAGTGTTTTTGATTAGAGCTGGTACAAAATTTGAAATCCTTAAAACTCATGTTTTTTATGTATATAGGAAAAAGGTCCACTTCAAAGCCTGCATATTTTGTAGTTGTCAAGGTCAAAATTGTGGTTCATTGTCGCAAAAATTATAATATAAAGTTACTATAGGTGGAATTAATAGGTAACAATAATGTATCATATTATATAATATATATTACAATTAAACAATTTTTTCGTGATGCTTTTTTTAATTTACACTTTCACTCTTCACGTCATCCCT
Organism: Seira sanloemensis; assembly: GCA_027743915.1. Taxonomy (NCBI): domain Eukaryota; kingdom Metazoa; phylum Arthropoda; class Collembola; order Entomobryomorpha; family Entomobryidae; genus Seira; species Seira sanloemensis. The sequence goes on along the minus strand of JAHZMY010002022.1, from coordinate 38,534 downwards.
ACCTACATAATAAAATGATATTTTACGGGTATAAATTGTAATTTAGTAGGTTGTGTCTATAACGCGGACAAAACGAACAAAACAGAGTCAAACTGCAAAGCGGTATAACAATATTTTATATTTAAAATATACCACTTTAACTGGTGTATTAGTTAAAATCGTCGGAAACAAAAAGTCAAAATTGCGACGGCAACTGATACACTTGCTGTAAATTCATTTTCTTTTTTTGTATATTTTTAACTTTTTAATTACTCATGTTAAAGATTATCATAAAAGTTGCTGCAAAAATTGTATGTTTTAGCACAAAAACAACGCAGTCAAAGGCTCTCTCAAAAAATTGATTCATCAGTTCCGCGACGTTGTTGATTTTTTAATCATGCAAGTTCCAGTTTAAAATTAATTCTTTTCTCTCATCATCACATCTCATGCACAAAGAAAAAACTATTTTTTGAAGACGGCCACTCTTCATATTTCCCTAATTAAAATGATGCACTTGCACACATCTCTCACTTCTGCCCGACATAATAATAATAAACTAGAGATTTCCCATGGGAACTCTTTTAGAATAAAACCATGAATCAACTAGCCGGAGTGGGTGCTGGCCCACCCTGGTTGGCGGTGGGAGGGGCGGCAGCAGCAGCGGCGGCGTTCGCCCTCCGACTCCTCATCAGCATCTTTTCCTTGCGGAGACGCAGGCTCTCTTTGAGTCGCTCCATCTTGAGACGCAGTTGCTCGTTCTCCCTCTCCCTGGAGACGGTGGGAGAGGTTGTCGACGAGCTCGACGGGGAGGAAGAGCTCGAGCTAGCTGAGGCGATCCGAGTACACCGATGATAATGATGATCACTGTCCACGACGGAGTCGTCGCAGCACGGCGATAAGGTGCTGGATGATGACGTGGATGAGGACGATGAACGAGAAAAGTCGGAAAGAGTCGAGGTCAACTTTGACTTTTTCATGGAGGAGTCACCTGACGCGGACGGATTGCTTGAGGGGGAGGATGTCGAGGTACTTGCACCCCCGGAAGTGTCTGACCTGCGGTGGTGGTGATGATGATGATGATGATGGTAGTGCTCCGGCTGTCTCCGGCGGAGCTGACGCCGCTTGTTGTGCAAGTCGGTGGAGAGGCTGGATCCAGGCGAGACGGGAGATGTAGCGGTGGTCGTCGTCGTCCCTCCGGAGCTGGATGACGTGGACGCTGTCATCTGGCTACACTTGCCTGGATCCATTCCGCCCAGTAGATCATTCAATATGTGAATGATGGTGGAGACGTGCTTCTTTGGCTTCCCTAGGCCGTCCTGAAGGGCAGGATTCAGAGTGCCAGAGAAGGTGCCCGAGTACACGCCCTTGCCGTGGTGTTGCATGTGGTTCGTGATGGAGTCGTCGTCCTCCTTGATGACGTGACTGGAGAGCTTCTTCAGAGTGTTGGAGAGGTTGCGGGAGGCTTCCGCGAGGGTGTTGAGACGATCGTGCTCGTACGTCGTGGAGCCGGATGATGATGAGGTGGAGGTAGATGGTATCGATGTCGATGTTGATGATGAGGTGGTGGTTGTGGACGACGCTGCTCGTTCAGCGCCACCACCAGCAGAAGAGGACGATGATGATGCCGCTGCTGCAGCGCTTTGACTCGATGAGGGTGCCGATGATGGAGTGGTGGTGGTCTCTGGAATGATGGTGGACGAGCTGGATGATGATGAAGATGATGCGGTTGAAGCTGTGCTGAGGCGATGGCTGTGTCGGTGGTGGCTGTGAGTGTGGTGATGGGCAGAAGAGGAGGAGGAGGAAGCCGCAGAGGTGGTGGCGTGATGTGATGACGAGCTGCTGCTAGATGACTTTGATCCTTTCTTGCGTCTAAACACACACATTTGGTAGTAAATATTTTAATTTTAGAACAAAAGACTACATCACGTTTTTAATGTAAAAATGCTAATTTCTTTGTCGACTTACGAGAAGGCCCGTCTCGACGGAAGGGACCAACGCGACTCTGGATCCGTCCGCCAAACCATAGTCTCGGATTCTCTTGCTACTTTCTAACAGCCTGCATCAAGCAAACAAAGAGCAGTTAATAAAAAGGTCATTTGGAGGTCACACACCCAGCCCATGCGTATTAAAAATGTTTTATCTGTCTTAAATATTCATTGTCTGATTTGCATACCTATCTCTATGCAACAAGCATATATGCTCCTTGCCAACCTTGAGCCGCTTCCCAATCGCCTTCTTCAGCCCCTCGATCGACTCATTCGGGTCAATGACAAAGGTGAAACTGCCCCCCGTCGTGGGCGCAATTTCCAGCTCCACCTTCTTGGTCTGCTGCTGCTGCTGACTCTGCTGTTGCTGCAAGCCTGCCACCACCGCCGCCGCAGTCGTACTCAGAGACGATGACGAAGGCATACTGGACATTGGAGAGCTCGCCGTCGCCAGAAGGCCACTGGTGGGACCGACGCCCCCTAGTAAATTTGTTCCTAAGATGCCTCCAGGCAAGCCTATACTCCCACCCGGGGCGCCACTCCTCATTCCAGCCGACCCCCCATCACCTCCTCCACTGGCACTGTTCATCACAGGCGACCGGGTCGAGAGAAGGCCACCTCCGGCAATTTCCATAGGGGTGCCCATCCCACTGTCTTCGTCGACACTGGCGCCCACCCCCGAGGACAAAGGCGAGATCGCAGGGGTCAGTCCACCAGCCCCACTCGAGCTGGTCGGCGTGCCAGGCTGGAGGCTCGGCGGAGGTGTGTCCGGAGTCCTTGGCTCCATCGGAGAGCTGTTCCCCGTGCTACTGCTGCCATTCGTGTTCTCATCGTGTGGCGAGGATGACGATTGTTGCTGATTGTGGGCGCCGAGAAGGAGTGCCTCCGCAGACGAGTTGGAGTTTGAACTTGAGGGCGCAGCTGTTGTAGTAGAGCCCGCTGAGTTGGACAGCGGCCTTTTACCCTCCATCTCTTCCGATTCCTCCAAAAAAAGAACTCTCTACCACTTCTGCCGATAGGACGCACTGTGTCTTGACTCCTTTTAAAATATGCGTATTTTGGGAATCTACCAGTTTTAATTGAATAAGAGCACCATCAAAAATGTTCAACTCTGGTCACCGGGGTCCATACTTTTTGAAGGTTCGCTGCTGGCCGTGTGCGCGAGTCACAAAACTAGGAGAGGTAAAATAAATGAAGGTTATTTCTAGACGCCCTCTGATTTTTAAATTTAATTTCACTGCATACTCCAACTGCATTTAATATTGTAAATCCCTTCCTGCGCACTTTGCTAGCTATTTTTTATGTGTGTGCGCGGAAAAAATCGTTTACAATGTTTTAATTTTTATTATGTAATCTTCTTACCTTCACAAAAATTGTGTTTTCTTGCAATTTTTATTCTTTTTCCACCAGGTCACAACCCACAAAAAATATATATTTCGTTTCTCCACTTTTTTTCAAAAACTACTTGTTTTTCAGGGGAAAAAGATGGTGGGTTGGTTGCAGTGCTCTACTTGACTTTAACTTGTTATTCAGCATTCGACGAGAGAGAATTCATAAAAGAGCTTGCTTAACACGATTCACACTTTTTGTTAACGAAGAGCGAGCACTGCATTACATTCACACACGCATTTATAAACTTTTGATTTTTCTCTCTCTCTCTCCAATATACTTAATACATAATGTTTTTAATGTGCTACAGATTAAGCCCTTTAAATGGCAATGTATTTAACTGATAAAGGCAAGGCTCTCTTTTCATCATTAACAATATTAAACTTGTTGCGAAAAAAAAACTATAAAATGTGTGTGTAAGTAGGAATGGGAGTAGTAGCCAAGTACAGTCTTTTACTTGCTTTTTTTCGAAAGTATTTTAAATGAAAATTATTATTCTTACTTACTACGTCCTTTATCTTTGTCTATCCCTCCTCACGTTACATTAAAAAGGTGTTCTCTCTCTCTCAGATCTTGTCTTGATTAAATATTACGAACGACGGTGTGGCTGTGTGGTGGCTCACACACAAAAAACTGTACAGTATGGCAAAATTGTAAAACGTTTAAACTAGAGAAAGAGAGAGATATTCTCCTCCGCTTTAATTGTTAATCACACATACATAGTTAAAAAATGTAGAACACAGAGGAGAACGGCTAAATGGGGAATAAAAGAGGATGAAAGAGAGAGAGAGAGAATATGATGTGATCATATCATCATCATGATCATGAAGTGGCTGCTGCTGTGTGTGCCCAAGTGCCCAACAAGCACACGATGATGGTGATGACGATGATCAAGTCAGCTAACAGTACCAACATTAAAAAATGTATGTGAGGAGGAGGAAGACTGAAGGAAGGTATTCACCAAAAGACACACACAATAATAAAAAGCTCTCTTTTTGTATCGTGCTACACTCTACTACTACTGCTCAAAAAGCTTTTTTGTTCTTTTGGTCGATCGAAGAAATCGGCTCTGCGGCTTTTGGGACAAGTGCATGAGACTAACAACGTGTGGAAACGGTCTCAAGTGCCAGTCGAATCGAGACATGAAATCTCATTATTCGTCCATTCGGACACGCTGATTAGTAAGACTAAAATCTTGATTAATACTTATTTTAATACTTTTAGTTTGCTTGGACATTGCATGTTATTAAATGCAAAAGTATTAAATGTTCGTACAAGAGAAACTGATTGCAGATTTGGAATCAGTGCGTCCGAATCGACCAGAACTGACATTTTATTTGTCTTTATTCGACTAGCACTTGAACGCGTTACCATGTAAATAAGAGGAGAGGTGTAAAAGGCAAAAGGGAAGGAGAGAAAAGCCTGAATGCAGCAGAGTATCTACAGTCGGCGATTTCGGCGAGAGAGGTTCTCAGGTCCTCAGCAGTCAGCAGATATATGGTCAGATGGAGGGGGACGAAGAGGCGACGCGAGTGAAGCAGGGTTCATGAATTACAGCAAAGAGAGTGGGAGCAAAAAATATAAGAATAGATGGATGTATTGGATTGGATTGAGGAGTGAAGTGAAGCAAAAAGAGACGAAGAAGAAGCAAGGTTGGAAAAAATATGCGTTGAATTGGATTGTGAATATTTATTATTGGATTTTGCCACATAGAAGTAAGCCTGTAGGCACAAGCAGAGAATGAGAAGGGAAGACAAGAGGGGAAAAAGTTTTTTTTGGGATGATGATGATGATATGACGAAGAGAGGAAAAAGGTGAAAAATAAAACGTTAGACGACTGCCCCTTTGCTACGCTCTGTATCTCCTCTTGTACTTTTCGCCTGCTTTTCTTGCTTTAGTTAACGCGGTTGGTTGTAGGCTGTTGGTGTGAGATAGACCAAATGAAGAATGGACAAATGGTTTTGGAAGGAAAAAGGTTGTGATGCAAAGAGGAAATTCTTATATCTGGATTATGATGTTGGCTATCGAATTACGTAATGGGGATTTGATGGAGAACAAATGAACACTAACACTGCTGCCAAAGATCACTAAATGAAATGATGGAATTTGCAGTTAGGAGCCATTTAAATATGTGGGATTTTGGACAAGTTTCCGTTACAAGTATTTTTCTGGAATTTATCTTGATGTGATTATGTAATTTTGGGATAATAATATATCCAGAGAGGGAAATGACCTGGCAAGGTCAAGAGTCATGGGGAACGAGCTACACCTTATTACGTGTTTCTGTGGTTATGACGAGTCATGCAGATTTTGGTATCAACCGGCAACAACTGGTTCCGTTGTTTTGGTGAGTTGATTTCCATGTACTTTCAAGGCTTCGAGTAATGTCATTGTCCATTAGACTTTTAATTACAAATTAATAAAAATGTGTGTCCAATTTATGATTTTCCAGTTTAGCTGGCCCACCAGTTATCTATAAGAGATTGTGGTAACTATACCATTTTACATGCTGATGAGCAAGTTCTTCATTTTGGGATTACCATAAGTTTCCTAACTCCAACCGTGCTTGTTATTGCTCTTACGCTCTCGCAACTATTTTTTCATTTGTTTAATTAATTATAGCCATTTCACACAAAAGGCTCGTAAAATCTGTTTGCACTTTGAAGAAGGTGGTGCATACATATGAGCATATCTCTCACATTGCTACACATACGTACATTTTCTCTGCTGCTGCATCCCAACTACAAAACTACTGTACACATTATTGTCTGAAAGTACTTTTTAAAAAAGTGTGTAGTTAATCAATCACGTTAACTCTGCAAACTTCTTTTCATCAGCCACAGCATACAAACTGCTCACCTTGATAGAGCTATACATAGTCCTCACCTGCATTCATATGAGTTTACCTACTTGTGAACAAGAAATACAAAAATAGCAAGCAGACGAGGCAAGATAAATTTCATCCCTAAGAGTAACAACTAACATTGTAGGCAAGAAGGCAAAGCCGACAGGTAACAAAATGTAACTTGATGTTATACAAAAGGGAGGAAGAAGTCTCGAATGAGATGCAGATACTACCTAAAAATTGTTTCTGCAAAAGTAGGCAGAGATACACGCAATACTATTGGGCACCAACAATCAAGACATCAAGAATGATATGGCGTTGGGAAGAACGGTGAAAAGGCGACGCCTCCATTAAAAGAATCGTCATGCAAAAAAACTTGAGACGAAATTACTACGCTATTTTTATTATTAGGTCTCACAATGCCCCCAGAAGATTTGTTTCATTAGAAAAATGATCCGTCTCTGGGGCAATTCAAGACATGTCCATCTTGTCGAGCAACAGCACATCCACCAACCGTCCCACAGAAAAGGCCAAAAAGTTTAACGGCGTACTCCTCTCAATAAAATTGCTCATTCCGAAAACCACCTTGATGGGAGCATATGCGTTCAAGGACTTCACCATAAACTTCCTGGAAACCCCAAAGCCCCCACCTCGAGCCTTATTTGTTGTTGCCCATCTATTGATCCGGACCTTTCGCAAGGTCTCCTTTGAGGTGAAGTAGACGGTTCCAGCGAGCCCCACTTCAAAGAGGGTGACGACAAGCATGTTCACGAGCATTGCGGCATTCCAGCCAGTTAGAGCGAGTGGCACCTTATCAGCTGACGACGCAGATAGTATCAGGGTGCGGAGCAACAAGTACATGACGCAGGTCTGAAACACTTGGATGACGAAGAAGGTTGCAAACAGGCTGATGGAGAAGGTGTCGTTGAAGAGGTGCGAGATAATTTGGATTCGTGGGTAGAGGCACGGGTCGAAATACGTTTTCGTGCTAGAACTGCGTGCGAATATGTATTAGAACAAAGTTATATTTTTGCATCTTGAATTCATAATTGGCTTCACCTGAGGAAGAGCTTGAGGGACTTTTGTTGGCAGAAGCATCCGATGAGGAATTTGATGTGATAGCCAAACCCGATCCACAAAATGCTTTGCCTTTTAAAGGGATATTACTCGGTTTTAACTCATTGTCACTAACTAACTGAAATGGTACATACTTTTGGGATAAACTGAAACCATTTGATTTGTATTTGAAAAGCATGCAAATCTAAATTTTTAAAATAATTTTTTCTGTAAGAGGGTGCAAGACATGAATCATGCATCACCTAAAAGCAATATGGTTTCAATATATCCCAAAAGTATGTATCGTTTTCCATTTAGTGACAGACAATGGTTGCTTGGGAAAATGAGTGAAAAACGAGTAATGCCCTCGTAATAAGATTAAATATAATTACTTGTTTTCTGCAATTTGAATTAACTTATTGTGCCGTGCCATTACAACGATATAATTTTTTACTTCGTAAATTTACTGTAAATAAAAATGCTACCATAGAATTGCATGGATTCCCGTGTCAACTATGAATGAGAAGCTCTTTTCCGCCCAGTCGTCTCTCGACATCGATAGCATTTCAAAGCCTGCGTTTGGATTGCAGCAGGATTTCAACGGAGCAATGTAATTTGGTGGCCCGCAGGGAATCAATCCACAGCTCAGAGCAAGTGTCAACGGGGACGTTCGATTCATCATCAGCATGACTTTAACGATGAGCCGAACAATTTTGGAATCTTCTGAACCCAACGCAATACCTGAAAAAGAGGTATACCTGAAGCTGTTTTCAGTTAAACCGTTGGCTTAAAATTCAGAGAAATTTTGTTATGAACCTCTTTGCCCAAAGTAGGTCTCGATTTGAAGCATTCCATTGTAAAACTTTGTCATGGAATCAGCCTTCCAGCACAGGAGAAGGAGCATTTCAGCGCAAATCATGGTGCAAATGACCATCTCCACAGAGAGAATCAGCATTTGCACGTTCTTCCTCCAAAAGATTCCCTTCGAGTCCAGGATGATTGGAGGAGTCGCAAAGATGAGCAGGGCTAAAAATAGTTTCCATCGCGTCGAATCTTTGACGCAGCAAAACTGCTTCGATTTCGGGTCCCATCTGTACGGCAAACCGGGGATGGGAGTCGAGCCCTTGTACAACTTTATTAAAAGCGGGAGAAAGCCATCAGCAACCAACATGTCTGTGGTCAAAGGTAGAACTCTACTGGATAGAGCTGGGTATCACCATCTTTCAATATATTTGCAAAAAGATAAAAAAAAATCGACATCAATATTTTCGTGGGCTCCCTACATTCTAGACATTAAATGAGAGAGAAGAATGAGTCAAGTTGCCATTTAGATTTTTCCTATGAAGCATGTAAATCTAGTTCCTGAAGTTTCTGGTTCAATTTGCTATTTTTAATTTATGAGGCAGAGGCACCCATATTCGTTTGTATGTACATTCATGGAATGTACATTATGTATGTATTAAATATTCATAATGCTGAAGAGATGTTTGACTTATGCGATTAGTTATTTCTCGACTTGTGCAAGCAGAATTTTTGCGAGTAGCGAGACAACCTATCATGTAAGGTATTGTCTCCATGAAGACTGTAGACTGGAACTGGAGTCTTGGAAAATTTAAAATGCCAAAAGTTGATACTTTGAAACCGGAGGAAACATGGCGGATGCATTTGTGACGGAAGAATGAAGAATTATTTGTTTAAAATGACAAGTCCTACTATTTACTTAAAGCGCTGCCACGGACCTTTCATAGCACATGCTTTTATTTTTTTGTTAAAATATGCTCAAGTTTCAGAATTAGTTTTTTCCTTATGGCATTCCAAAAATATACACTTTATTTTCTCTTTCATCTTCAAAATAAGTTAATAAATGCCTAACATTAACACGTCTTTGATCTGTAAATTATTTCAAGGACGCCTGGGCCAATCGAGCAGCCTTAAGGGCGTTGCTGCGACCATATCCGAAGACGTGGTTGGGCCATTGATTGTCTAGAAACGATAATAAGCATTTTAATTTATGAACAAAATGTCGGTTTTAAACTGGTTTGGAAAACTCGGCATCACTACAAATACATACCTGAAATTCCTCCGCAAACGGTGCCAGAAGTGTTGACATCGGTATCAACAGCGTTGATCAAAAGGGTACGGATTTGTCCAAAGGTCAAGTTGGGGTTAATTGAGAGAGCGATCGCAGTGACACCCTGAAAAGATCAGAAAAGGCTTATTAATATTTTGAATACCTCAAATCAAATTCCTAGACTAGATGTGATCATATCTGGTTCGTACAGCGGCATGGGGGCAAGACATTGAAGTTCCAGACATGGAGCCATACTGATTGTCACCGGCACCAGGGAGGGACGACCTGATTGCTTCACCAGGGGCACTGATTTCGGGCTTGATCCTGCCATCGGCAGCGGGTCCAACTGTCCAATTTAAAAAATGCAATTTCATCAGCACATTCTATTTAAAAATATGTAGTTAAAACAATGATATTTTTAAAAATCGTGCAAGTGTTACCGGAGCTAAAGTAGGCAATGGAGTCGTCGCTGCTGGTGGCACCAACTCCAATCACTCTGCGCATATCTCCAGGGCTGTTGGCTGATCCGCAAGATGGACCAGAGTTTCCTTGGGAGAAGAGTGGGACAATTCCTCCAGCGATCCAAGCCTCGGTCACCACCTCGTACCAGTTGGAGCCACGGCCGCCTCCCCATGAGTTAGAGACCAAGTTTGGAGCCTATCAATACAAAAAAATATTATTTAAATATTCATAATTGTCACTTTCTCATGCAAATCCTGAATACAATACACATCACAAAATAATCTTTCATAACGACCTTGGAGCAGTCAGCATCAGAACCATCTGCAAAAAAATAATGAATCAAATCATAATCAATATAATTTAATCTTATCTCAGGGACAAATATAATTGAAGCTAAAGTTAAACTGACCAGGATTGGTGGGGCAAACCATGAATTCACCGCATCCAGTCAGGGCAGACTGTGGGCAGGAGATAAGACCGCAGCCCTTGCAGGCAATCCAGTTTGCGCCTGAACAAATCAATCAATCATTCTATCAATCACATTGTTCCCCTTTTTTAGAAAGAAGAGTGGCAATCGGTAATCTTTACAGCCATTAAAATGGCGCTTATCCTTGAGCACTTCAACTACTCTCAATCTAATAATAACTCACCGGGAGCAACACCGATTCCATGAGAGCCAGTGATTGATCCCCTGCAAAAAATATGATGGATGTCAAATTATAAATGTTTCGATTGAACCTGGCAACTACAAGCTGATAAAATTAAGTATACATACATTGTGTGGGTGCCATGACCATCGTCTTCATCCCATGGGAGGGTAGTAGCACTGATCGGGTCAAACCTAGAGATTTTGACATATTAAGAATGATCTTTTTACGTTGCAGGTATGCATTAAAAAGTTATTTCAAAAGCACTCAAATTACCATCCACGGTCGGAGCGGTAACGGTCACGCAGAGCTTCGTGGGTGACATGGACGCCTCCGTCAATATTGGCGACAACGACTCCGGTACCATTACTGATCTCCCAAGCTTCAGGGGCCTATCAAGTATAAATCATTGCAAAATGGTGGTAATTTTCTAACAGAGATACATACGGGATGCGGAGATAACCGGTATATCATAATTTTTTACCTGGACTTTAATGATGCCCCATTCGTTCAAAGGAGTGGGCTCCTTCACCCCAACGGGTCCCCTCTCGACTGGAGTGGTCTTTGGAACAACGATTTCCTCATAGATCTCAGCAACTTCTTGGGAAGCGGCCAAAAGCTCGACAGTCTTCTGGTTGGCCCCCTTGATGTAGATCTGGTTGGAGATCCAGAAGCTCTTGAAGGCAATGCCGTGTTGGTTGAGGATGCTCTGAACGTTGCGCTGAGAGTTGAGGGCGTGCGCCTCAAGAGTATGCTTCAGGGTTGTGAGTCTGTCCGTGCGGGTCTTGAAGTTTTGTGACTCGATGCCCTCAATAACCTTCAGGGTGTTGCCGACAAAGTTGACCATGATGTTTGCGGTCTTTTGAGATTGGAGCACGGCGCTCAGCTTCGAGTCGATCTTCTGGTTGGAGGCAAGCGCCAGCCCCACCAGGGCCAGGACTAACAGCAATTTCATTTTGGAGGGAGGAGCTCAGGAATTAAAACGGCGGAGATGAGCGACAAGTGGAATAAATTGTGTGATTGGGAGCAAACATCTTTTTATATCCAGTTTGGCAACAGGAGAGCTTATCTGTAAGCTTATCGATGAGGCATTTATCAAAGAATCGTCTCATTGTCAGTGTCAGAGAAATGGACGGGCCCATGATAAGGCCATGTAAAATCCCTTCTTTTGCAATTAGGTCAGTGCGATACTTAAAAAACTGTGAAATGCTATGCGTGAAAAAATAATTGTGGGCGATTAATGGCAATAAAGTCTTTTTCCTTGACGTGTGTATGCTTCCAATTAAGATAAGTCGCTTATTGACATTCATCAGCAATATACCACGAGAAGTACATTTAATATTGTCCTTTTTTATTACCGCGTAATCAAATTCGCCAATCGACCAATATACAATATACCTAGCAACATTTACTACAGATAATACAAAAAAAATTGCTTCATTGAAAATGACGCATGATCTTCAGTGTGTTCAATAACGACAATAGTCACTTATCCGATTTTGCATCAAGTCTCTGAGTGGTTGCATACAGAAAAAAGTTTTCCGCGAAATTTGCTCTTGACATGTTACAAAATATCGGTAACTTCTAGTATTACTAGATTGCAGTTTATAAATTCTACATTGAGACTCGACCTTAAGGTGGAAAGTACCAAAGGATGATGGTAATCCACTTTGAGATGGCTTAAAATATTATGGGAATCCCTATCGCGTTAAAAATGAAAATATTTTGAATTAAAGCAATGAGTGTAACACATTGTACTCATAAATCTGATTGGTCTATCATGAAATCCCTGGATTTCCTTGACAAGCAGATTTTTTGTGATCAATGGTATGACAATACTTAGTTGGAGAGAAAGGAAATCCCATCGCTTTCAAATAGAAAACAAAGGTCACTAAGGTAGCTGTTGTGGAATCACTTCTGCTAACGTTTTTGGGGGAATATGAGAATCACCAACGACAGCATTACAGACGTATTTATGTACCTTATTTACACAACGAGAAAATTGCAATTTTACTTGCATGGAAAAGATTTGAATGGGCGACGAAGGTCGAAGACTAAGATAAATGGAAGCAACTTAAAATAAAGTAATGTAGTTATCTTTAAAATTAGACCAATCCATGACAATCAATGATCTCTAGTACAGATACAGAAAATGCTGAGCAGGTAAAATTAAGAGAAAAGAAACAATTAGTCATAAGAAATGAAGGAGGGCACAAACATATTTTAATGACGGGCACCTTACACTTTTTTGCATCTCATGTAATCGTTTTACAAGACTAAAAATTTTGTCCGTCGGCAAGCGGCAAGATGTAGTATAAGTTAAATCATATTTTCATGCATATGAGTTCACAATTACATTCAATGTATGCCCTACAATTATATTCCTGGTACATAAAGATGCGGTTGAATGGAAAGAGAAGAATGCCTTCTCAAAGACCTTCCAGTTCCTGTAGTGCAGTGCAAAGGGACAAGAAACTCGTGCTTTGTAAACAAAGGTATGTGGCTTTTCTTTGTCCAGTTTTGTCATTCGATAACCGACAATTTTTAGCTGAAATTCCTGAACAGTTTTTTGTGCCATAGATTGAGCTTCAATTAATTAAATGCTGCAAGAGCTAAGATTTGAAAAATGTTTTCGTCCACCCCAAAAGTAGTTGGCTTGACGTTCAAGTCACTCGCCGAGGTGGATGATGTTTTGACGTCATTGATTATAGACCCGATTCTCCGCTTCACCACTCACAAAATGAATTTGTAAGCCAAACACTGTATGTACAGTAAATAATGTAAAAAACTACATTTATTTTTTTAAATTTTTGTACTAAGGTCAAACTCTGTGGTGACTAGAAATAAGGAGGAGGAACAAGACTTGGACAATATCATGAAGCAATTCGTTCGCCAGCGCCAAAGTTCAGAGACGACTTGTGAGCAACTCCTCGCAGCTGACCTCAAGTGGAAGTGGGGACTGAATCATTTCAAAATTCCGGGCCTTGGCAATCAGCAGCCTTCGTGGACATGGTGTAGGAGATCGGACGAGGAAATGAAGACACTTAACGTTTATGTAAGTAAACATCGATTGAGTAAAAAAATGTAAATACCCACAATGCAACGATCAAAACTGATTTTAAAAAAAAAACCATTCACAGGTTTGCGCATATCTCAATGCCATCCATTCCAAATCTGGGTTCAAGTTTGTGGAGACCAATAGGTATTCCCTGGAGGAACGGAAGGGGGTCATGACGCTTGCAACAAGAGATTGGTAAGGTTATGTTTTCAATATAAAGGTTAACATTTTTATTTAGAGTGATGTAAGGTTAAAAACGATAATTACCTAATTGCAAATGTGTAGGGAGAAAGGGGAAATTATTGAGTTTCTTTGTGGATACGCTGCGGAAATCCCCGCCGCCGAAGAATCGACCTTTATCCGCCCGGGCGTCAATGATTTTTCAATTCTGTATAGCTTGAAATTCCAACATTCTAAATTGTTGCTTGGCCCAGTCGCGTACGTCAACCACGATTGTAAAGCCAACTGCGAAATCGCCCCAGACCCCAAGAGGAAGCACTACGCTCGTCTCAAGGCATCCCGAGACATTAAGATGGGCGAAGAGATTACTTGTTTCTATGGGAAACATTGCTTCGGCACTGGCAACCAGTTCTGCGAATGTTTCACGTGTGAGATGAAGCAGATGGGGGCCTTTTCCAGTGGCAGCAGTGGTAGCAGCGGGCCTGGCTCACCTGTAGATGGCGAAGTGTCGGCGTCCAGCGCAAAGAGGACGTACGGGCTCCGGGTGACAAGAAACAGAATTTTACGACGACTGAAGCGCGTGCCGAGTACAGTGATTAATGAGCCTGATAAGCCCCAACCGCGAAATTTGCCCCCCACCTGCTCGGGTGGAGGTGGAAACCGGCCACTTGTTGTTCCAGTGTCGGAGTCGGAAGTCCAGTACCAAAACAGTGCTCCGGCGGGAGTTGTCTCTGCAAACACGATTACCATCCATCTCAACATACCGGTTATTAATCTCGGAAAAAGAATTAGCTCATTGAAGGAGAAGAAAAGAATTAGAAAAAGAAACTTAACCAGGTTGGGCTAACCTAAAAGAACTCTTCCATGATGAAAAGATGACTGTCACTTTTACGACAATGCTATAACCCATTAACATTTTTAATATTAATTTTTATGAATTTTTAATATTAATAATAGTAGTAATAATGTATGGTGGATTAATAGCAATGTCGCATTCTTGATGCAAATAAATAATATAGTTAAGCTAGAATTTTGCCAGGGCAATAGTGGATTAAACTTGAAACTGCTTTAATTGACTTGTATTAATAATAACTTTTTTTGAAGAGGTGGAATGGAACTCGTGTAAGAGTAAACAGATCAGTGATACAGAATAGAATTTGATTTTGTTTTTTAAAATTCTTTAGTGATGCTAAAAAAGTTTGGACTAGTCTAACACGATTTACATTATTTAATATGATAGAATTTATATTTTATGAATATAATAATTATGTAGCTGAGTTTTAGATGACTGGTGGTGTGATCTCAATTCAGTTTTTGTATAACACGACAAGTAGCAATGTACTTATTTTGAAAAGCCCCTACATTAACATTACAAAAACTGTCTTTTCGATTACATCAATTGACTGAGTTGTTACTTTTTTATGATTTTTATATTGTAACAACTTGGATGACAACTAATGAATTTTTGTAAAACTGTTAATAAATCTGTGAACTTTGAAACGTAAAAAATCACAATTAGACCTTGCTTGATTTGTCTTCATTTTACCGATTATCATTTAGCATTAACGTCAACAATTAAATCAGCATCTATGTGAAATCTAAATGACAATAATAAATCATATCTTCCGACTCCCATCTTTGGTCTTTTCTTCACACGTAGTACATGATAAAACATAAAAACTATTCTGCAAGCCTATTATTACTGTAGCTACCGGTGTCACTTCTTTCTCGACTCCTGCTCCCAAATCAGCAGATCAGCTAACGACGCCTCCAGCATCTCCACCTCCTCATGTTTCCCAGCTGCCCTGGCCTGCTCAATGTAAAACTTGACATTCCGAATCTGCAGCTGGACCGGATTCTCCTCCACATCCTTGCCCCCTTTGTCCGAATGGTCATGGTGCGGGGCGACAATGCACCAGCCATCATCCAACACTTCCATCTGCATCTGGGGCGTGCTACACCCCGAGCTGATGGACAAGGTGTCGGACGCCACCTCATCAGGCACCGAAGGCAACTTGGAGATAAACTCCCGTATGAAGGCGACACAAGTTTGACGTATCCTCTGCTGTAGGAAAAGTTGCGAGTGCGGCACACTTTCCTGCTGCTGACCCTCAGAGCCGCGCAGGCCACTGATTTGCTTACTGATGATGTCAACTTGCTCACTGATCCGAAGTAACTTTGACCGGAGCACATTCGCCTCCTCCCGACTGTAAAGGGCGTCTCCGCCCTGGATGGAGGTGACCATTGTGACTAGTTGTGGTTGGAGCTGGTTGATCTCCTCCATCTTCTCTTTGAGACTTTGGTAAAGGGTCAAAAGCCGTCCTTCGCTGCTCGTGGAGGCACCGCCTTCACTCCCAGAGTTGAGCCTTTTGTCACCGCCAATGTCGTACTTGATGAGGTGGGAGCAGTAGTAGCACACTCGGAAGGCGATCGACGAGGAGGCGATGAAGTCTCGGTTGAGCGAGCTGCTGATCTCGTACATTTCGACGGCGTCGCGGAGCGGCATAAACAGGGAGCAGTCTTGGCATATCACGGAGCCGCAGAGGCGACAGTGGTGCTTCCTCTTGAGGATGTTGAAGGATTGAGCACACTCTGGACATCGGGTCACGGGCTTCTCGTCCAGCCAAAATACGACGGACTTTTCATGCGATTTCCATTCGGCCGAGTCAATCACTGCATACAGACCAAAAGATATATAGGTATGAACATGAAGGTATTAGTTTTTCAAAATAGAGCCCTTTAATAATAATAATTAGCAATTATATTTTCACTTACAAGCTGAAGTAGACTTGCCCAACAAATTTGGAAACTTTTCCAGCCCTTGGACCAACTTGCTCAGTCTTATTTTGAGTTTATTCGCCTCGCTCACGTACCTCTCTAACCGCCCCGAACGGATCTTTTTGAACTCGTCAAAGTGGCTGTGAACAATGCCCTTCACCTCCACATTTTGGAATGCATTGAAATACCTCGGAGGGCCAGTGAGCACGACCTTCTCCCTGTGGAAGTCGTCACCCCCTCCACCACCCCGACCCTGTTGGTTGCCGCTCAGCTGAGAGTCGAGGAAACGGCCAGGCTCCTGCAACAGCTTCTGCTTCGCCTTCCCGAGGAACCCTTTGAAGGAGTTGTTGTCCCTCGCTGTTCCTCCATCTCCGAACCCGTCGGGCTTCTCTTGACACTTTTCGTAGTGGACGAGCAGCTCAGGGACTCCAGAGAAGGAGCGGATGCACTTTGAACAGATGAACCCTTCGTGGATCGCCTGCTGGGTGCGCTTCAGCTCCGACATTTTCCACTTCAAAAGAAAGTTTCACTTTCTGATTGCCGTCCACCACACTCACACACTCCACACTTTGCTAATGTTTACGTTTTTTAAACTCGAGTAGGATTAACTTTAACGCACTGCAGGAGTAGTAGGAGTGGTAACTTTGAAAAGTATGGTTGGCTTCTTCTTGCAAGTGCAAGTCTGTTGACGTGCATTGTGCAAGTTTAAGATAATGGATGATTAAAAGTATTGTTATTATTATTATTATTATTAAAATTCAAGAGCATTGCTCATTGAAATGAATTGATCAGATGACGGATGACTGAGCTCACATCTTGCACAGATTTGTTCACTCCTCCTCCTCCTGCCCAACACAGAAAAAAGCGAAAGCCTTTCAAAGTCTGTGTATCACTGCACTCACTGACTTGCACACAAAACAGCAGAAAGGAGAGAGATATCGTAATCGTGTCATGTTCTCTCGTATCATATCAAACACAAAAAAGACTAACTGCAGTATTAAAGGAATATTAATACACATTGAGAAGGGACTGGTCTCTGGTCTGTGTCTCACCTCACTCTCACTTTCTCATTGTAAGAAGAGGCGTGCGAATGAAGCTCATGAAATGTGCTCGCACTCTTTGAAAAGTACTGAAAACCAATACATTTTTGATAATCGATTTTTTTTGCATGTGAATAATTAATAAATTTTTGTACATGTCAAACTTTCAGAAGAAAATAATTTACATGACTGGAAGCCCTCACACCTGCATCCTTTTAATCTCATATATTGCTTTCTCATTTTCATGACAATTTTTACTCTATAACATTTTACGGCCGATTTTTAATAAATTATTCGATAATTTAAAAAAAAGTTGCAGAAAGAAGGTGTATGTATTTTTCCTTTCTCAAACATTTAAATTATTAATGCGTCATTTAATGCTTATTCCAATTTATTTCCAATACTAATTTATTCGCAGTATTTGTTTCAAGGTCACGAGTAACATCATATTCATATGTTGTTTCCAATTTACCAAATCCAATTTCTCATCATCTGCATGGTAATTTACAATGAGTAATTAAATGTCCCTGCGAAAGCAATGAAATGATGATCATTGATCACTCTCCACTCTCCAACCCGTGAACTTTATCGTTGTCAAAGAGAAATGGCGATAGCATCACAGAAAATCCATTTCCAATGGCAAAACGTATCATGTATTCTACACCCCATTGTTAATATTTTTAAGGCTTATCTTGTCCCCCAGCTTCAGCCATTCGGTGAGAGACGGCATTGACGAAATAAATCACTCAATTTGGGAATATCGGTTATTATTACACACATACTTTACGACTATCATGACATTCGGAATAAGGTTCAGTGTCACAAATCACCTGGAGATAGGTTCCGCGTCTGGACTCATCCGAATACCTTCCCATTTCACAGATGCTTATCAATCCACAAACTGTGTCATCTCACAAAAATTGCGCATAATTAAGCATCTACACATAGATATATGCCACTTTGAACGAGTTTTACTTTGCGATAAGAAGGCCATATCGAAACGTACACGTACTCTTTGATGGCAACAATAATATTTTCCGGGGTAATGCAGACTCTGCCAAGTTTCTATAAAAGACCCTCCGCCGCGACCGACTTGCATCATTCTCCGTCCAAACTCTGTCCTTGGCTTGTTCACAAATAATTGCCCATTAAAAATGAAAGTTTTACTAGTCTTGGCCCTCGCTGGCCTGGCTCTCGCCTCCAACCAGAAGATCGATTCCAAGCTGACCACCAGCCTGAAATCCCAGAAGCATGCCAACATCATGGTCAACTTTGTCGGGGGCAACGAGGCCGTTGTCAACGCCATCGAGATCCGCTCCTTCAAGACCCGCGCAGAGAGGCTCACCACCCTCAAGCAGAACCTCGAGGCCAACGCCGCCGAGTCCCAGAGGAACGTCAGGAGCCTGTTGAAGGGAAAGAGCTTCCAGAGCTTCTGGATCTCCAACCAGATCTACATTCAGGATGCTGATGAGAAGCTCATCCAAAAGTTGGCTTCCTTCCCAGAGGTCGCCGAGATCCACGAGGAGAGGATCATCGAGCTCGAGTCCCCCGTCGAGTCCAAGCCGGCCGTCAAGGAGCCCACTCCTTTGAACGAATGGGGAATTGACATCATTGATGTAAGGAAACATTGGAATTTTTTCATGTGTGATGGCAATTGCATGTAATAAGTTTGTGATTTTTAAATGAAATTAGGCTCCAGCTGCTTGGGAAATCACCGATGGTACCGGCGTTGTTGTCGCCAACATTGATACAGGTCAAGCATTTTTATGTTAAATAGGGGCACTGCGCAACAAAGTTGTAATAACCCACCTTGCCCGTTATTATCGATTTTCGGGAGATTTTAGTTAATGAATACCAATGAATATTTATGATGCAGGTGTCCGTCACACTCATGAGACTCTTCGTGGCAACTATAAGAACGATGCCTATTCTTGGTGAGCTTTTTAAATGTTGGAAGCGTAAAGCAAAATCTTTTATAAAAAAAACAAATTGTTGTAAATTCTCATGTCAATTTGTTTCGTTGACAAAGGTTTGACCCGTACCAGGCCACCGCCAACCCCAACGTAAGTGGATTTAATTGCGCAATTTCATTAAAGATTATGATGATGCAAGCATGCATGATTTCAAGTTTCTAGGCCATTATTAAATACAATTGATTGACTATCGCATATTTGGATGAGACTAATTACTTTTCTCTTGTTATCTTGATTGACGCTATCGAAACAGGACCAAAATGGACACGGTACTCACACCATGTAGGCAATTAATCATTCCCTTATCAACATATCAAAATTTGCAAACGTTGCTCTTTACTAAATACAAGTGATTCTTTAAAAAAAACACAAACGATTAGTCAATCGCTAATTTAAAAAATAAATTACAGGGGAACCACCGTCGGAACTAATGGAATCGGTGTTGCACCAGGTATACAAGAGCTTCTATTTAATAAATGGCTCGAAATTAGAGCTTGACAACTAAATCAAGAAATTTTACTTTTAGGAGCCAAGTGGATCGCTTGCAAGGGATGTGCCACCTCATCCTGTACCGAGGCTGCCTTGACCCGATGTGGTGAATGGGCCGCTTGCCCCACCCGTAAGTCCATTACGTTTTTCTTTAAATTCGAAACAAAAAATTACCTTCAATTACTATAACTATATTAATTAAAAGTTACATAGTTACTAAAAATTAATACGGCTTTTTTCAGACGCCGACGGCTCCAACCCCGACTGCTCCCAAGCCCCAGTCCTCGTCTCCAACTCATGGGTACGCCCTTTACAATTTTTTAAATTCAAATATTTTCCAATAAATTTCAATTTACAAGCTGTTGTTTTTTCGCCTTGGTAATTTAGGGAGGTGGCAGAAACGACAAGTGGTGAGCTTTAATAATTTTAAAAATACGATTTTGTTGGCGCACGTTGGGGCCAGCGAATTCAAATTCAAGCATTGTATTTTAATATGAATCAGGTACGAGCCAATCACCGAGGCCTGGATCGCTGGAGGAATTGTCCCACTCTTCTCCCAAGGAAACTCTGGCCCATCTTGCGGATCAGCCAACAGCCCTGGAGATCTCCGCCGTGTCATCGGTGTTGGATCCACCAACAGTGCCGACGCCATCTCCTCCTTCAGCTCCCGTAAATTAAATTAACATGTATTTATTCATAGCTGAATTTCCCCTTTGACTAATTTTGATTACAAATTGGAATGTTTTTATATAAAATTAGTTGGACCTGCTGTTGATGGCAGAATCAAGCCAGGTATGGAATCAATGATTTAAATCCCATTTCTGACGCATTCACTTTAAACAAAGTACTGACTTTTCCATTCTTCCTTTATAGAAATCAGTGCTCCCGGTGAAAATGTTAGGTCTGCTGTTCCAGACAGCGATACCGCTTACGGCTCCAAGTCCGGAACTTCCATGGTATAAATATTTACTACATTTCGGTCACATTTATTTTAGCCAACTTGACAAAAAAGATGCCACTAATTACCGCATTTTCCTAATGTTTTCGGTAGGCTTGCCCACACGCGGCCGGAGTTACTGCTCTCGCCCTTGCGGTCAACCCCAACTTGACCTTCGGTCAAATTCGTCAAGTCTTAATTGAAGGTGTCGACACCGGCGTCAACACCTCTGGCAAAGTTTGCGGAGGAATTTCCGGTAACATTCATGAACTGAGCTCGCAAAAGCTGAATCGTTAAAAAGGTATCTAGTATTATTATGTTTTACTAATTTTTGCAGACTCCACCTTCCCCAACCACGTCTTTGGATACGGTCGTATCAACGCCTTGAAGATTGTCCAGGGCGCCCAGAAGTTGTTGTAAATTATTCAAGTCAAATGCCAAGCTCAAACGTAACAGTCAACAAGTTTTGATTTGGAAATAAAGCAACTTTATTTTCTCTTAATTAACTAGCAATTTATTACGCATAAGCCGATAAATATTCTTCATTTAATCACATAACATCATCCGTACTAACCATCTACTTCAAATCAAATTAGATATGTGAGTATGCTAAAGACTTTAGTCCAAAGTAAAATATTAAATTAATTGCATCGAATAATACATAATTGCAAAATACTACTCGGGCAATTGAAATACGTCAATTATTCATAATCATATTTATATCGTTATCTCAAGTACAAAATGGCAAAGTCAGTGATAAAGCTGAAAATAAGACCTATCCTTGAAGTTCAAAAGCAAAAGAATTTAAAATGTCCCATTTTGACTACACCTCTATCAGTCACAAATGAATTGGTAAAACTTCACTAATCATCACAATAAAAAAATGCTAAAGCTAATATAAATGGTTGCAAGAGGTTTGTTAAAACTGAGAAAAATTTACATGCATAATATAAACCTTCATTTTACTCCTCCCACTCTTCATCAGAGCCCACGCACTCGTCCGAGTCACTGTCGTCGTCTCCGTTGCATGCCGCGAAGCGCTGCTGCAGAACCTCATTCATCTGTGCCATCAGATCATCGCCACAGCTTCTCCCTCGGTTGCCTCTCTGCTAAAACATATTTCAAATTAACAAGGGGATAATAAAATCTATAATATTTCCATGCAATGATGTGTACCTCTTTTACGTTCTTCAGAATTCCTTTGTTAAAATTAGTAATGGCTGAGAGAAGTGCACTTCTGCAGTCACCACCATCACCGGTTCCGAATGTCTTTTCTTTCATGGACGCTTTCGAGATGGTCGTCTTGGTGAATCCGGAAGAAGACTTGACCTCTTTGAAGCTCGTGGAGGTGCAGATTGTGGAGGACGAAAATTCAAACTTGGCCTTGGATTCAGTCGGCATGGGAGGAGGTGGTGGGGGCAGAGGAGGAGCTGACACCGCGACAGAGCTTGCCTCCGCCTTAATTTCCTTAGGCGGTGTAGTCACAGGCTCTGAAAGAACATCATTCGCAGGTTCTGCATCAGACTCGGGCTTTCTTGTCACCGGCTCCAAAGGCACTTTTAATTGGGCATTCAAATCCGAATCCTCCACAACTTTTTTGGCATTCACCGCAGCGATGGTCTCCTCTTCTGCTTTCTCTGGGATGGAAGCCTTCTTTATCGGGACAACGGGTTTTGCCTTGGTCACAACTGCGGGGGAAATGGCTTTTTTAGGAATACTAATTCCTGCCACTTCAACAGCCTCCGAAATACTTGGCTTCTTGTCTTTGGCTTCCGCCTTTGCCGCTTTGCGACTGAAAAAGTTTTTGATGTGATCCTCCATCGGCGCCGAACCAGATTCGGTGGTGGTCGCATGCAGTTGAAGCGTGACCTCCTGGGTCTCCTCCATTTTCCTCCTAGGTTTCGTGTTTGGCGGAGGTCGTTTCTTGATCAGAAAGGCAGGATTAATTGCCTCTTCTGCTGGATTAGGATTTAAAGTTTCTGAAGAAGTCGTCTCATCTTTTTTCACTTTCCTCATGCGACGCCTGGCATCCTCAAGCTGACTCCGAAGAACTTCCTCCGGACTCGGCGGTGATTTTGTGGAAGGACTACAACCGTTTTCCTCCTTCTTTGGCGATCTCTTTAGAGGAAATGAAATTGATTCAGATTCCTTCGGGGTGGCTTTATCAGAATTGGATTCGTTTGGGGAGTCAGATTTGCTGACGGTTTTGCGCAGTTGCCATTTGATTGTAACCTCATTTAAATTTGTCTTCTCCACTTCATTTTTCTTCTGAGATCCAAAAGAAAAAAACAATTAAAACTTCCGGGTGACTTTGAAATGTCAAAAACGAAGGGAGAAAATGTATTTAGAAAAAATTCACCTCGGGAATATTAGTTTTTTTCAAAGATTTCCCTCCGAGCACAACGTTCTTTAACTCGTTCATTAGAACGGCATTTTGGGGTTGAGCCGGGTCAGCCTCCACACTGGTCTTCTTCGGAATGGCTAATGGCGTTGGTTCCATGGCGTCCATCTGTGGTGGCGGTGGTGGTGGAGGCGGAGGTGCTTGCGATGCCTCCAACACAAGTTCAGGCTGTAACTGTTGGGGCTTTGCCTGACCCATTTCTTCAAAAAATATTGCGCCATCATTTTTTTAAGAAAATCATAAATACACTATTTAAAACAAGTTCATCAATTTTTAGGTTACGTTTCTCCGCAAAGACATTTTCGAGAGCCTTCTTGAAATCGACTTTCTGGCTGCCCTCCGAGTCTTCCTTAGGGATAGTTTCCAATGGTGGGGGTTGAGCTGGAGCCGTAGCCACTTCCGATGGAGCAGGCTGGGTCAAATTGCCCTGGACA
The DNA here is from genome assembly GCA_027743915.1 of Seira sanloemensis. NCBI lineage: Eukaryota > Metazoa > Arthropoda > Collembola > Entomobryomorpha > Entomobryidae > Seira > Seira sanloemensis. The sequence goes on along the minus strand of JAHZMY010002022.1, from coordinate 14,810 downwards.
GCGGTCAACAGCGTCGCATTCAAACTGCTAATGGCTTCCGTCAGCTTTGCCAGCGCCTCCTCGTTCCCGCTTTGCTGCGCCAAAAGAAGCAATTGGTCCTGATTGATTATTGATGGGATACATGTTTTGGGGCTTTCCTCAGGAGCAACAGATTGAGGCATTGGTTTCACTACCCCAACGGACACAGGAATTTCCGGGGCTTGACCGGAACTCATCCTTTTTAATATTTCTAAACTTTTTTCGAAAAAACTAGACCTTGCTTCTTTGAAAATTAACTACTGACTGCTTAAAAAAGCCGATTGGACTAAAATCTGCAAATCTAGAGTATGGGTGTGACGGTTGAAACTAAAACGTTTCACGAGTCCATGAGCAAATAATTTTTCAAGGAAGTTTGTAAAAAAAAGTGGAGAGAAAACAGACAAAGTGTCTTGACTTCCAGTTCAGCAGAGATTAATCTTGTTTGTCTGTTAGCATTTTCTAAAATTTGCTTTAAGTTGGATAAAGATTCGTGCCGGTGGTACACAAGCGTGTGAATAAGCATTGCTTGCTCCGTTTGTCATTTTCAGAGAGAGAGAGAGGACAAGACAAACCGTCGCAAAAAAGTACAAAGCTGAATGCAAACGTGCAGGTGCCGGGGCACAAGAAAGTTTGGTTGGACAAAGAAAATAAGGAAGTATGTTCCTTGGTATTTACATATTTATCGTACCGAAGCACAATTTCGTGGACTGTAAAGTAAAGTTAAGAAGTTTACATTCATTCATTACAATCGATTATTCCTGTATATATGACCCTTGGCATCGAGGTGCTTCTCAAATACTCACAGTAATTCCGAAGTGGGGCGAAGTGAGACATATGCAAACTTGCTTTTTATTGCATTGATGCGGATTCAAACTACTAATTCCTATAGTAGAATTTTAAATATTTAACCATCTTAAATAACTTTTTTTAAAGTGTGAATGAAAGGCGAAAATTCCCGCCGACGAGGACCCTGCATGTTATAGATGACCGCCTAAGATCATGAGTCGTAACGAACGTATAAGCTATGTATGACATCATTTTGATGCTATGAAAGATCGCTGAATTTTCATGGAAATCTGTTTCATGGTAATCTGAATATCTTTATTCTGGATCAATGTTTATTTTTTAAATCATAACAATAATGCTGGCGCCACAAATGTCCTGTTTTGTTTACGTAATTCCCCTTTCAGTTATATTTACAATAAAATACTAATATACACACATAAAAATATCTAGCAGATTTACATCTCTAGTTCAAAATTTTACCATAACTTTAGATACATAGTTATCAGAAAACAGTCGAGACTTTTATGACTGATGCATTATTTCGAGCGAGATCGCTTCTCAGAAGCATGACAAAATTGACTTTCATGACCATTATGTTATACTTCAAAGTGTTAAAGTATATTTTGCAGCAACGTCAGAGCAATTCGGGATATTTTCAGGAAAGATTTAGAAGAGAGAAAAACGCTTCACGCACACAAATGACATGAACTGAGACATACAACAAAAAACAAAAAAAAAACGACAAAATTCGAGTGCCACAGAAAGGTCAGAAAGATCACAGGCAGAGTAAAAGCAAACAAGCACACAGTTTGGAACGAGCTACTTAAAACTTAAAAACAGAGCAGACATTCACATGAACAGATAATATGACAATTATTATGACTTTGACTGGATCAGAAAAGCAAACTAAAATACAAACAAAAACGCACGAAAAATAAATTCGACGAACTGCAAAACTTAAATTTCCTTGAAACTTTATCTGCCGGGCGTATCGACAGAAAAGTGAAGTAGCAAAACAGCGGGTGTGACAACGACCAATGTCGCCACCATTCCAAATATTACAAAAATCCCCTTCGTGTTTCCACCCTGCTCCAGAGAAAAGGGTTCTGCCATATCCACAGTCTCAACTTTCCCCTTATCCGCATCTCTGCTAGATCCGGAAATGATCAGACTCCTCCATCTCCTCCAAACGCCACTCTTGTACAGCTTACTCATGCTGCTGATTATTCCCTCAGTGGGCAATTCCTGCAGCTTCAAAACCAGATCCAAGGATATCACCGCCTTCCTCTCGCTGTGCTTGACGAGCTCCACGGCATTCCTCTTTGACGCCACTGCTCTTGTGAACCAGTATGAAATTACGTCATTTGGAATCAGCTCTGTTTTATTCTCCGTTTCCAACAACTCAGTCACAGCATGACGTTCCCTGTGAGCTAGTTTCAGGAGCCTGGAGTCATGTAGGTCGTGTCTCATGCTGCCCATGACGAGTCTTCTTAACATTCCGCAAGAAACGTTAATTAACTTTTCTAGTTTGGACGAGAAATGAAGATCAAAGCGGGACTCGAAGTGGTCAGATGTTACCATGGAAATTTCAGTGGACTTCAAAAGTTCGTTAAGAGAGCTGACCAGATTCAGGCTTCCAAAATCTGATAAGAGATGGCTGGTAACTTTTGAGTGGAGTTTGTGTAAGCTGGCTTGATCAAAGAAACTTGGTTCAGTTGCATGGTTGAGGGGAAGATTTGAGAGGATGAGCGAGGGGAGAATGAAGGCGACACAAAGCCACTTGAATGGTATGTCTTCATGCTCTCGAAGTCGCTTGACCTTGTCAGGTCGAGGCTTCGCAATTGGTCTCGTGGAGCCAACGATGGTTCGATGTTTTGGAATTACTTTTTTGGGCAAGATAGTTCGAGGTTTTGGAACTGGTCTAACTGGGGCAAAGTTTAACCTCGGCTTTGGAACCGGAATTTGATTGACCACCGGCTGGTCCATACTTCTCTTGGTTAAAGTTCTCTCGAGTTCTAGCATTAAAATATTTATTTTACTGGGCGAAATTCCTTAAAATTTTGCTATTATTGATACAATTCATAATACTTAAAGAAATAATAAATTGAACTTACCCGCAATTACGTCGGAGGTGCTCATGATTTTCACATACACATTAACTTAAGTAAGTAATAATGCAAAATTAAACCCTTCAAAAATACTGGTGGTCTTTTGGGTAACTTTAATGTAGCTGTTTAATACCAACTGGGGCAAAATGATAATATGATGCACTTGGAGAAAACTATAGTGTATAGCTTGACTTTGTTTTAAAAATGTGCATCAGCAACGCATGTGACTTGACTGGAGTTACTCATAGCAAGCATAGAATGAAGTCATCGTGATATTTGTCAAAGAGAAGACGAACGTGTTTTGTTTTCACAGCTCCTCGCATCAGGTTCAAGATTGGCAAATAAAAATATTTGGATTATCCCAGCTTCAACTGAAAGATTTTGTCCAAATATAGGAAAAACAAATATTATGTTCCTTTATATTCATCCTCTCGCAGAACTGTATACTTAAACTGCAATTAGGTATGTATACTCATACCCACCTACATAATTTAACATCTGCGAAAAAAAGTCAAGTTGATGTAAGTAAGTGTCAATAAATGTGGTCACTTTCTGTATATGCAAAAATCAAGTAAGACCAAAATATACAGCAAAAAAGTCGTCTCTTTTATTTGAACACGACCCATGATTTACATTTACAGCGTAGCATATTTCTGATCTCATATAATTTCATCTTAATTTTTCCAAATGCCAATCAACAATAATAACAAAATGATTATGACAGCAAAGGATACAACTACTTCTTTTTTCAATCCTGCCATTTTCGCAAGACTGCTTCAATCCATTTGTAACCATGCTCAAGTTGCCCCCTCGTGGATTGGTTCGCCTCCACAACTTGTTCCAGGATTTCTTTGCAGGATTTTGACTTTCCTCGAGAAACCAGATTTTCCACGGTATTTCTCCCATCAGTCATCCTTGGAGCTCTCCTTAGCTTAACCTCCTCGTACGTGGGGGTCGTATGCCTAGCTCGATTTTCTAATACTCGCTTTAACTGCTCCTGGAAATCGACGGAATTACTTGCTTTTTTTAGTTTGCAGGACTCTACCAAGCTCGGACTCGTGGCAGCTTAGAAAAAACACGTAAAAAATTGGTCATTTTATTATCACATCACAGACGTATATTGATTCAAGTGGGCATGTAAATTACAGAAAAAACAGATATTTACCTCCTGCATTCTCGGAATCCTTTTCACTTCCCCTATAATTGTTTTCCTTCAACTGCAACTCTTGACAACTGAGATTCTTTCCTTCATCTTTTTGATTTTGAGTGTTTGAAGCACTCTGTTGGACAATGTTGAGGACCGCCAGGTTGACGTTCGTGATGGCCTTTGTCAGCGCTTCCACATCACTCTCCTTCATATGCCGGGCAACGAGGATAAACTGCTCCCAATTTATTATCTGCGGAACAGTCGTCATTTTGAAAATGTATAGCTCAGTATGTACGTTCCCAATGTGCTCCCAAGGTATTTAAGGATCAGTTCAGTTAGAGATCAGATTCCGGTTGCTAACTTCCTTACGAAAATTTTAATTTGCACAAAAAATTGAGTGAGAATTTTGACTGGATCGATTCCATTAGGACGGAGGATACGCTTTGGTTAAATTATAAAGATGCATTTACAAGCCGCAATGTAATGCAAATTAAAGCAAAAAGTCCATTTGAACTTTGTATTGCGCCATTTGCCAAAGATTATGGACGTTGGATTTAGATACGCTTTTGTTGGCAAATAAACAAAATGGGAGTAAGCACAGGAACGTAAATAGGTACATAATTTATGCATGTATCATCATCATCATCATTTCACAAGATCAGTATAAAAGCAGGATGTATTATGTGTGGAGTTTGTGAATTCGTCTCGCTCAGTATATTTGCTACACAATTCGCAAAAAAACAATGGCAACTTCCGGGGTGAATGAAATTTCTTCAATCAAATAGCCAATAATAAATAATCAAATATAGTCACGTACAAAAGTAGTTTTAAAAAACTGACGAGAATATGACTTTGAAACTAAATATGCATCCGAAATCTGAAACAAAATCATACATGCCAATTTACGCAATTAACTTTTACTTGATTTTTCCCAGATGCTACTAATTTCTGCATGAATTTGTCATTGTTAATTCCCTTTTGTATTCCATACAAAATTGTACAATTTTATTGTAGTTTTAAGTGAAAGATTGACATTAAGCGATTAAAAATGCACACAAAAATCTTATTCTTCGGCTGTACAAGTTGGTTGTTGGTCTCTTGTCTCAGCCACCTCAACTTTAGCAATTAAATCAGACCTCTGTTTCGGAACCGGCGTGATAATTGTGAATGAGCCCATGTCTGTCTGTTCCGGAGACTCCCCATCTTCAACTTTTTCCTTTCGCCCAAACATTTCCGCAAGAACTTGCGCTGACAACGTTCTAGGCTTTGGTCTCGGCGTTGAAACAGGAGAAGTTATGGTGCCTTCACAAGCGCCATTCCGTTTCAAGCTGTGGCGCATTTTGGGCACTGGAATTTCTCCAAGAGACTGAGAGGACACTTCCGCTTCTCTAGCCTTGGCTAGAGAAAATTCTTGGAAATTCTCAATCATTTGAGCCTTAGTCGGGACTACGCTTTTCCGTTGCGGTTTTTCTGGAGCCACGACAGCTCCTGTTCCTACTGCTACCCTACGTCGAAACTGGAATTTGCTTAATTCCTGCCGAACATTTGATGGTGCACTGTTCATGTTCTGTGGACGCAAGCTGGTCTTTGCGATTGTCTCCTGACATTCTCCTCTCGTGGCTGCCCTCATCTAAAAGTAATTAAGACGACGTGACAACAAACATTCTTTTTAAAAAGAAAATTGTACTGCTTTGTTAAAGCCATTCGGTATATATCTAGAAAGTATTAGATTAAAGCAAAAAAAATCATTTTACTAATTAGGTGTGCATCGTACCTTGTTAGGATGATTTTCTTTGTTTTCTGAGCTTTGGAAACAATCCTTATCGGGGTCGGCGTCTTCGTTGACGTCAGAAATTGTCGTCAGCCTTTTGTCATGGCCGTTTCCGTAGCGGCAAGTGGGCCTAGCGCCTACGGACATCTTGTGGGTTTGAATGCATTTTGATGAAGCAGTTCCACCTGCTGTTCCTTCAATTTTCAAGTTAATTGAAAATCGATTTTGCAAAAAAATCTTTTGCTAATTTGTCATTATTACCTGTCCCAAATTCTCTTTTGACCAAGCCCGGAGGGTTTGGTGAACTGTCCAAGCGCCCAGTGTACTTTGGGTTCAAGCCTTTGACACCCAAATTTTGGCTGGATTTTGGCTTGCTCACTTTGTCATTTGAAAGTCCAAGAAAGTTTTTAATCTTGAAAACTGACAATATAAAGGAAACAAAAAGACAATAATAACAATTTAAATTTTGTCAGACCGTCTTTATTTTCACAGAGAATCAATTTTCTGCGAAGTGCGCATACTTACTACTGCTATGGCCATTATTGCTCATGATGATGTAGATGTAATACGGTAGTGACCAAGACAAACGCCAGAAACGCCAGGAAATTTTTAATGGAAGCAAGAGGATTCCTGCGATTGAAATTATAAATTGCATGTGCAAAAAAAGATGTTCTCACTACAAACAGTTTATTGCATTGCCGTTTATGGAATCGGAGAAACTTTAGGAGGATAGTGTTCATGAGACAAGTGTCAAAGTAGGGTGTAAAGAAAGTTTTCATTTTTCTGAAACGAGCGGCGAGATTTCGCGTTTTGCCTGAACATCATCATGCATTGTGTTTGAGTTGACTTTATCTCATGCAAATTTGACTTTCTACTGGAAATGCCGTATATACAAATACATACAATCCATGGGTGTCAAGTTGCCTTATTTGTCTCGTACACATATGTACATATATACATATAAAATTCATTTGTACCTCATGCTTTCATACTAGCGTCCTATCGAAAAAAGGTTTCTGCTTAATGTGTGTGGCATGGATAAATGAGATATTGAGATAAAAATATTTCTTGATCATTCACAGTTTTCAAAATATTTACCAATTACATTCTGAAGACACTAGACAAATCATCATGATTGTTTTAGACATTGTTTGTTGATTTACTTCAACATTTTCTTGAAACGTGAAACTCCGCGTAGTAACTATGTATTAACTTTTTGCCAAACTTCCTGTCTGAACATAAAAGTAGCTTTTTGCACTGATGCAAAGATAAAGCGTCCGTGATATTTGTCAAAAACGCTGTTCCAAAACAATCTTAACAAGCTTATGATGGCAGTGCTAAAACTTGTAAAAATTACTTAAGGATAATTAGCAATTAAAATGTACATTATATGTATCTGATGTTTATGAGACGTTGAGGGATCCTACGGCTTCATTTTGCTGATTTCCCTTATCTTTCAAAATCATCCAGGCAACCTGGTCCATTCAATTGAACTCTCAGCCGTCAATAAGTACCGAATTAATCGCAAATCACTTGCTCATACCAAATTTCATTGTCGGCTTGTTCCAGATAAAGCATAAAAATCACCGATAACGTGAGAACAAGACGTTTCCCTGAAACGATATTTTATTAACATTAAAAATGCATTAGCCTTAAAAACCGCTTTGAAACTTTATGCAACTTTTTCAATACAGCCTCTTATCAATAGCGAATCCGAATTTGGTCAATATCCGATGCTATATAAACCGGGTAAGGTTACATAGGAATTTTTAATTTGCTGCCATATATTCGTACATTCGCGCTGCAGTTCGGTTGAGGCATTAAAATTTTGGAACATGAAATCAACATTAAATGAGTTTGTTTCGTTTCTTCTGTGCGGGGCAATCGCCACTGTCATTTGCGTCTCTGCCCCTGGCAAAAATGGTTCGTAGATAATTTGTAGGTTGACATTTTCTGTTAAAAACATTGTTGTCTTCTTGTATCTTATTTTGGCAGCTACAGTTGACGAAGCTGATGGAATTTTGAACATTGAAGATGACAATTACTTTTACTTTTTTGACGCGGCGAGGGTGGGCTCACTAAATAATTATTATTTATTCATTTTGCAATTTTCATTACATTTTTTTTACAAATTTCCGATTTTAATTTCTTTTCCAGAAAAATCGATCAGCCGCTGCAACCTTTTGCAAAACGGCGGATGCAAATGCAGTTCTCGGGATAATTACCGGGCCTGCAATTTACAACCGCCTCAGACTCGGGACGTTCCCTCCAGTTGGAAGTATACATAAAAGATTTACTTTTGATAAAATATTATTTTACAAATTGCTCTCCCGGTCTTATAGCATACTGGATTAACGGACAAGACTTTGGAAATGTGAATGAGAGGTTCAAGGACATCACTTCCGATTGTGAAGATGACAAGAATTTATGGTCGTTGGATGGTGTTCCTGTGGCCCTTCCCGCAACGTTCTGTCTTGCACTGATTAAGGAGACTGACATCCTCAAGAACCGAATCGAGGCGGTGAACTGTGGTAACCTCAACGGCGTTTTGTGCTCACTCCCATTGACGGACTGTGGAAATCCGGTGACCGAAGATATCCTAATAAATGACTTTAATGACTTCATCAGTTAGCCAAAAACTTAAGTGGGTTGTGTCTTGTTTTGAATTCCTGGTTTTTATTAGCTTTAATACACGTTCTTGTTCCAGAATCATGAAGTATTTGTGTATCATAAATCTAGCTACTTCCATATACCATTTAACGTTTCGAATTCCAATTCCAATTAAAGGTTCAATCTAAAGCTGTTTCATACGAAAACAAGAACATGTATTACAGCTCCAGAGCAATTAATGCATAGCTAGGTTAATTTAATAATCTTATCTCAATTAGCTTGAATTGTATTCGTTATGACATATCCGAGAGCATTTTTCCGGGTGTATTTAATCTGCACAAAAATATCACTAACAAATCAAAATTATCTCCTTTTATCTGCACACGTACAACACAAGTACCTAAGCTACACAAATTAAACTCTGAATGCTGAGGCCAATAATAAAAGACTGATTAAAAGCTACAAAATGAGCATGGAAAAATGTTTGTGCAGTTCGTAATGAACATTATGAACGGATTGGAGACTTTCTTTTAAAATTGATTCACTGATTCATCTGACGTATCTTTTTTCTTTAGAATTCAGATTAGTTATTTTTGAGCTTTGTAAATAAAAGCTTGTTTTGAATGATTTTCTCTGCAATGTTATGTTTAATTGATGTATGCTTTTAATTCTGCTCTCTGCTCATAAATATCCCTTCCTACCTAAAATGATGTCATACATAGTTTATTAAAGCCAGTGAATTAGTAATATACCTGGGAAAATTAGAAAAATAAATAATAAATCTGCAAGCAAATACAGAAATATTCGGAAATGCACTGACGCAAAAAAGGACCCATCATTGCAGTGGGTATAAAATGTCCGAGGTTTTGTGAGACAGTTATCAGTTCCTGCACCATTTCTCACTTGAATCTTAATTACAAAAATTAAAACTTGCAAAGTTTCCCAAAATATTACAAAATGGTTTCTACTTTGGTCCAATCGGTTTTGATATTGTGTGGGGTGTTGTGTGCCACGCTGCCAGCGTCCGCATCATTTTGTAAGGAAGTATCATTGGCATTTTATTTCAGCTATTTGAATTTTACACTTTAACCAGATTCTTTAATTTCAGTGGATGGAATGATGCCGGTGTACGGCGTTGGAAGGGCGGGTTCAAACGAGCACTTCTTCTACTTCTACAATGTTGATCCGGTACAAAGAATTAAATACAAATATTTTTTTAAAAATAATATAATAGTTTTTCATAGGCTTAGTTTTTCTTAATTTTATCGTTTTTTTCACAGAGAAACCGCAGTCAAGCCCAATCCTTCTGCAAGCTGGGAGATTCAAAGGCAGAACTTGGAATCCTCACCGGAAAGGACACATTTGACCGACTCATATCTTCAGCTTATCTGCCAGTTGGATGTATGTAAATTAATGACTAATTAAATATTACATTGATTTGATGCAATTGAAAGTCTAACACTTGCCATCTGGACTCCTTATTGCAGCGTACTGGATCAATGGAATGGAGGGCCAGGATGGGAGTAGGTTTCAACTCGACTCGGACTGTGAATCCAACAAGGATCTGTGGGATCTGGCCAATATCACGTTGAGAGTTCCACCGTCAAATTGTCTCGTCTTGAATAAGGCTACCACTGCTGCCAACTCCAGGTTAGAGGCTGTGAGCTGTGCCACTCGTCAGCGCACCTTGTGCAGTTTGCCGTTAAATGACTGTGTTGAGCCAACCGTACCAACGACTACGACACCTGCCCCGGGCTCCGAGTCGTGGGCGTGGGAGGAATAGGACACACCCACAAACTCATTTTTACGTATGCCATTATGGTAAAGCTGTCGTTTTAAAAAATCATGTAATTACATAGATTAAGCATTTTGATTATTGATTATTACGAATTTTGTTTTACTTGTGCCATAAAGTAGAAAATAAAAATAATTTCTAGTGCAAATATTGTTTTGTGAAAATGTCAAACTAAAATTATTTAAAGGATGTATTATAAAATCATGTTGACGTTGAGCAGAGATACGATTGAGCTGGCTTTAAATTGAACCTGAAATGATTTAGTTTTTATTACATGTGATAAAAATTCGCCGATTGGAAAGTCAAGTAGACACAGATTTTGGATTGGATTTGAATTCTACAGAATCAGTGGCTGTCTCAAAAGAGATTTCTGTATTTGTTTTAAATTACAAAAGCTGCACTGCAGAATAAGTTTCGAAATTTAAGCCGTTGAAGTCACAATTTTCTTGTACTCGCACACTCGCGAAACCTCGTTCTTAATTAGTCCAGGAAGATGTCCATGAAGCTGAAGGATGAAGGGGCCGGTGAGAGTAATCAGAATCAAATTTTTCGCCACCGAAAATACCATGGCCAGCCACATTTGCTTAATGAAGCGGAACTCGTCGACGGAGCTCAGGCCCGTGTGTAATTCCAGGCTGAGAACCTTTCCTGACGAACGGTTCTTCTTCACCAGATGAAATATCCTCACAGCCGCAATCAATTGCAAGGCGAGAAGGACCAAGATTATGCCAAGCCACGTCCTTGCCTTGGATTGAGCTTCAGACAGTTGATTCGCCTTTGTGATAAAATAGAAGAACGAGCATTAAGCTTATGATTACAAATTGATGATTGGAGAGTGAATGCGACTAATTTGATTTCTCCTACGATTCTCTTCTTAAATGTCGACAAAAATAGCTGGAAGCTGGCGTAAAACTCCAAAAAGGTGATGACAGCCGCGACGATCTCTGCCGGGGTCAAGGTGTACGCCAAGAAATCTTTGAAAAAAAAACAAGTGGATTTCAAAAAAATATTTAAATTAGTATTTTAAAAATAAATCCATCTCTTACACTTATGTTTGCGTATGTGCGCGGGTGTCGGAAAGCTGCCAAAATATGAGGGCGTGTACCAGTCTCCGTCATCGTCAATGCCGTTGGCTATCAAAGCTAGTTGAGCAATGCCTGCGAGCTGGAAAGACGGGTGACAGTATCAAAAAATGTAATTAATTAGTTGTCAGCTTTTTTAAAAAGACTGTAGGGATAAATCAAGTTTTAGTTAGCTGTCAATGCTCACCACACACACAGTTGCGACTGTGCGGGCAACCTTTTGCCAACTTTCATCCGCCATTTTTGGAATTCGGTGAGGCTGAAAAGGTTTGGGTTTACTGTGTCATTGGAGTCGATACGAATTTAGAGTAAGTAAAATATAAAAGCAACAAAATACGCTCCGGGTTTTCTAACAATTATTTCTAAAAATATATTTTACTATTTACAAAATTTGTAAAAAAAAAATATTTCACAGTAAAAGTAATTGCTAGTCATAATTGAAGCATTGGCAACCTAAGAATGAACTTTTTGACTTCACTAATTATCCGTCATGCTGTTTCACAAGCATACATGTTTTCATACCTACATGTAATCAAGTAATTCTTCATGGCTTAATTATTGTTATGTGAAAGCCAATGTGAATTGCGAGCCGAAAGCTGGGAGTAAAGGAATGAACGTTTCTTTATTTGAACCAAGTGCCAACAATCAGTTTAAAATTGTTATGTGACCTTTGTCCTTTCAAATATTTACATTTGCCTTCATTATTTTGTCGGAACGGATATTTTTGTTTCAAGCGTGTCATGTTCAGCTTTGCTTTGCACGACGAGTGTTGGAAACAGATGAATGCCCTTGGCAAATCACTTTTCGCAGTTCAATTTTTGATGGATTAATTGGCAATGACACTATGAGGAGCAGACGACAATAAATGATAAATTATGTTGAACGAAATTGATAGTTAGGTTTATGTCCGTGTTGGTTTTATTTCCACAAATTTATAATCCGACTCCAATTATTATTTCAAAAAACAGAATTGATTTATCAACTTCAATCATAAAACTTCTCTCCGTTCCGTCTCTCTCTCCTCTCGATGTGAATATCTTACAACATTACAACAGCATCAGATCTCCCATGCTTTTACTCTAGTTTGAACTCCCACTATTCTCAATTCGCCCCTCACACATGATACAAGAAACAAGATTCACCTTTCAATGTTTTACATCTAGCAGAAACTCAACATCAACCCCACCATGAAATATCGGGAGATAATTTCATCTAAATTTAATACATCATTACAAATGTGGGCATGAGGGAAAACCCCAGTGACAATTTTATAATTTAATCTACATTTACTCACTCGGGGAAAACCTCATGCAGCTCTTTCAAACAAAAATAGAGCCCCATTTGGCCACTACTAGATACATTCTACTGATATTTTTGGGGAACTTTCACTACGCGTCCCGATCGTGTCGTCTGCACTGCCTTCTTTATGTCCACCGCCTGGGCTGGATTATCCACTTCCAATGGGTGGAGACGCTGTACGGGCCTAGTGAGCACTCCATCCGCTGTTTTGATCCTTGCCACGCGCTCGACTCCATCTCGTCCGGGATACAGTTCAAGTATCCGTGCTAAAGGCCACTCGAACCGTTTCTTTCTCTCGGTGCTCACCACAACAAGCTCTCCAGGCAAAAGCTGACGACTAGGTTTCACTGGCTTACCGATTAGCAGGGACAGGTACTCCTTCCTCCAACGCTCTTTTAGGTCCCGTTGCAGAGTTTGCACATGATTGTAGCGGAATCGCAGGGTATTTCCGCTCGTTAGCTCCGCCTCTGGAAACTTTGTCACTCCAAATGGATGAATAAACATGTTGGGGGTGAGCGGCAGTAAATCATCCGGGTTCTCCGACATATGGGTTAGTGGACGTCCATTCATCGTCTCCTCAATGCCNGTTTGCACATGGTTGTAACGGAATCGCAGGGTATTTCCGCTCGTTAGCTCCGCCTCTGGAAACTTTGCCACACCAAATGGATGGATGAACATGTTGGGGGTGAGCGGCAGTAAATCATCCGGATTCTCCGACATATGGGTTAGTGGACGTCCATTAATCGTCTCCTCAATGCCCATAATTACCACCTCGAGTTCCTTGAGACTGAGACTACCCTGGCCAATCGTCCTTCGAAGAAGATCTTTCAAGGAACGAATGAGACGCTCCCAAAACCCGCCCCACCACGAAGCCGTGCTGCAATTAAATATCCACTGTATTTTGGAGATGCCCTCTTCCTTTGAAATTGCACTCCAATCCAGCTTCTTAAACAGGTTGTTAGCCCCATGGAAATTAGTCCCGTTGTCACTGTTGAAGATCTTTCAAGGAACGAATTAGACGCTCCCAAAACCCGCCCCACCACGAAGCCGTGCTGCAATTAAATTTCCACTGTATTTTGGAGATGCCCTCTTCTTTTGAAATTGTATTCCAATCCAGCTTCTTAAACAGGTTGTTGGCCCCGTGGAAATTAGTCCCGTTGTCACTGTAGACAACTGCCGGGCGTCGGAATTTTTCCACAAAACGTTTCATATTCTTGATGAAAGCTGGAGTACTAAGGGAATTTATTAACTGCAAGCAGACGGCGCGATAGGCTGCGCAAGTATAGATGACGATCCAGACCTTATTTTCGTTTCTCAGAAGTAATGGCCCGGCCAAATCTATTCCCGTTACTTCAAAGGGCTCTGAGTCTTTTACTCTGTCCTCTGGGAGTGCCGCACTTTCCGTAATGGTAGCCTTGGCCGCAAATCGCCTACAACGAAGACATCGCGTCACAATACGCTTAACACTTTGTCTGGCTTGAAGGATCCAATACCGCTCCCGCAACTTCGTCACTAAGTAGGATACTCCTGAATGGCAAGTTGAACGGTGAGTGTCCAAGATGAGGCGTCTTACTATCGGATGTTCTCCGGGTAAAATAGCTGGATAGCGAAAGTAGTACTCGTCCTTCCGGTTGACAATTTTGGTCCTCACTCGAAGCACTCCGTTTGTGTCTTTAACAACTTCCAGATTTCTAAGTCGTGTCCTAGCTTCGCCTCCAAAACTCTCTCGCTGAATATTGCGAATTAGCGCCATTTCTCCTTGCTCCAATTCCTCAGGCAACAAACCGGGCTGCAGGCATCTTTGCTCTGGCGCGGATCTACAATTCCTCACAAAACGAAACATCCAGCCAAATATTTTAACCCATTTAGCATAGGGAAAATCCTTCAAAACTTGTTCTAGGTTGACCGCTGAAACACTCCGCTTTTGCTCGGCATAGACTGCAGCTTCGTCAACGTCCTCCTCACATGTAGGCCAGCTATCCATATTCTTGCAAAGCCAGTCAGGGCCCTCCTCCCATTTTGACTCCATCAGCTTCTTTGGTAAGCATCCTCTTGAAGGCAAGTCAGCAGGGTTGAGGTGACCAGTGATATGACGCCATTGATCAACCATTGTGAACTTGCGGATCTCCGCTGTCCTATTTCCGACATAGGTCCCCCACTGATCGTTTCTGCGAATCCACGCAAGCGCTGTTGT
>JAHZMY010002021.1:0-16114 GCA_027743915.1 Seira sanloemensis | reverse complement strand
AAAATAGTCCTTGTCTAAATATGAGCTTTTTGTGAAAAAATCGAATTCTTCTAGGCATTTTAATGGGCTAGTCTAAAAAAACTGTCTGAAAGTGCTTCTTCAGAAGCTCTTTTTTTGTAGAGCTGAAAGCAAATACGGGCGACATTCACAAAACGAATATCCAACCTTTTTTGGTAACTACATTAAGAAAAATATTTTTCGCTATTTATACTTTTTTCGTTAGCTCTTAAAAGCCTCTGGCTTGGAAAGCAAAGGTGTTGAAATATGTAGTACTGATGTGATATTTTTTGATTCCTCAAGCAAAAAATAGATCTTAAAAGGAAGAGCTCATAATATTTGGACAAGACGTAAAAATCCATTTAGAAATTTTAAGATAAAATGAGTCGGAGTGTTTTCGTAGAAAAAAGGTATATAATAGAAAGACTCATTTTATTCGCATTTTTATACACTCGAGGGAAAGTAGAAATGTGAAGGGGATGGGGCTTTTTAATGCGTGTCATATTTTCTTTGAAAACATGAATTGTCGCAAATTGAACGTGAATCGATTACCAGATATTTTTCAGCTCCTTCTTTTAACGTTTCTTGAATTCGGAATTTAGAGGCAAATTTTGTATCGAGACGGGAAGCACAAAGCAGGTCATGTGACAGAAAGACGTTATGACGAGCTTGAAAGCAGTTTTTAAATGAATTATAAATGAATGCTGAACGTCAAACTTGGCTTGTGTTGTAAGTGAATTTTGGAGCTAGGAAAAAAGCGTATTTTTTTATAAAATTAGACCTGCATCTGCGTGAGATTTTACTTCAATTAGGTCAATTCGGTATAACAAGAATTCGGTAATGATTTAGATTTGAATTTGCGAAAAAGAATCTGCAGCCGGTTCAAAATAGTTTTGAGAGAAGTACTAACATTTTAAGAGTTTCCCCATTCCTTTAATCAATTTGAACCACGTTGTTAAGATGGGGATGATGGGCATAAAAATGTCTCTGATTTTTTTTGCGCCGAAGGAAATGAAGCAGACATGAAAGCTCTGGATATTTTAAAAGCAACGACTGATTTTTTTAGCTGATGATATATTAGATTGAATGAGGAAAAAGGAAGTCGAGCGGACTCTTGTTAAGTGTTCGCTCTCTCTCTTCAATTTCTACTTTTTGTGTGTGAGTACAAAGTTTCCCTGTTTCAATTTTTTTCTATTTGAATGACTACGCACCGACATTCCAAAAGCTGAGAGAGATGACACAGATATGAAAATAGTAAAAAAAAGCTCTGCTAATGCACTTCATCATCTTGCCAATGACACCGCATTTTTTAAAACCGAAAATCATATCGAAAACATCAATATCATCATCACACAAACCACGAGCCCCACAGAAAGGAGGTGGAAACACGTAAAGTGGTTTGTACTCCCTCGTAATACCTTTTTTTGCGTCTGAAGGGTAAAAGGAAAAATGAAGAAGTGATGCTTTTAAAAGTGTTAAAAAAGAAAGAATCCTCCAGGAAAAAAATATTGTTCCTTTGCTTACGTAAATTACTCATTTCTTCTGGGCGCATGTATCACTGTTACAGTCCATCTGTCTAGAAATGAAAAAGTGTAATACATTTTAGAGAAATGCTATACCAGGTTAGAATTAATGGAGTGAATTAAAGCAGAGGATAGAAAAGTATCAGTTTTTATTAAAAGGATTTTTTCCTTCTTAAGTACACCCATTGCCTCATTTCTTTTTAATACAGGGGCGCTAATGTACTTAAAAAGAATTATGTGTGCTTTCCATTGAGCATTGATAGAAAACATAAAGAAGCTTGTTTGTACATACACAGAGACTTAGTTAGCATTCTGGAAAAATTCTTTTTTTTTTGTCCAAAACAAGCTATAAATGTTCCTGGGAGGTAAGAATCAAAGAGTTCATTTTAACACTTGTTAAGATCTTATTTTATTGAATATCTGTATTTTTGAGTGAAATTTAATTAGAAATGTGTGCGTCGACAACAGCGTGTTAAAAGTTTTCCTTTTAATTTTCAGCAGCGTATTAAGCAGGTGTAAGTCTTAATAAGCCGAAAAGCTAGAAACTTTGGTACATATATTTCGAGAAGGGCGGTGAAAGGTAAAATCTAGGTAATTTGTGGCTTCTTAAATTTTACATTAGTTCTTACAAGACCACAGGATTTACAGGACGAGGCAAGCTTGGTTTCGTAATCTTGTTCTAAAATTTGTGGTATTGCAATTGGGAGCGGTCTCTTTACATATTTACATCGAGAGATCGGATTTCACCAAAATTCACTGCATCTTGCCAAAGATTATCTAATAAGCTCTGTTTGCACAACTTTGAATAAACAAGGGACATGCCGGTAAACAATATTTGATCCGATAATATTAACAAGCTTGTCGGTCTCTTTGATGTCAAACATAGAGTCAACTTTTTTATCAGCGAATTGGGCTGCCTATAAGCGGCATTCGGTGCATCCGTTATCAAACCAAGACTACAACTTTAAAATGAGCCACAACGTCTGCACACATGTAGCAAGCAAAGATAATAATACAAATTCACGATTCACGTGTGTGTATTTCCAAGTAAATAGTTCTTATCAACTCATTTGAAATACAAAGGTTTTTTAAGGACCACTCAAAAGCGAGACTGAAATTGCGTCACACAAACTGGCGAGAACAATGTGCGGCATAAATGCCAATTGCTTTGAATTATATGATTTACCATGCACCAACGACGTAATAATAAAGAGTTATGTACTGTCATATTGGAAATTTAAACAAGTATCGCCGAAAGTTTAAATCGAGTCATGTCCCAGTGCAAGGCTTGAAATCCTGAGCAGATTTTTTCCTGGAATGAACCATATCTCATCTGGGGTAAAAGGGAGCATCGTCTCGGCGGCAGCACTTATCAAAATTAAATTCTTGTGAATGGATAATGGCCACAGGGTTGCATGTTTTTTGTCACTTTCTGTTTCCAATGCACTTTTATGTCAGAACAAGGACGTAGATTCATGTGCCTACAAAAAAAACATGTACTTGGATGATACGTCCCTACTCCACTTACCTCTTTCTTTTTCCCGCGTGCGAATGCTCAATCACTTCTCACAACTTTAAATAAACCATGAATGAGGAAAATTAATCAAAAAAGTGCATCGTCTCACCCATATCAATGATTTGTAACAAGTTCAAGGCACTCATTATCTATACAATACTTTCATTACTCCACCACGCAGCTTAAATCTAGCTCATCTTTCCCGTAATCTTCATTTTCATCGGCATTACATAAATGTAGTAGCATGGCACTGGCAAAAAAACTGGCTTTTTGATTCTCCAGCTTGGCGTAACTTTTTACAGTCCCGTAAAAGATTTTCGTATTGGGAACTTTTCTATAACACAAACCGAGAAATATATATGAGGACGAGGGGAGAAAATTTTATTCGGTGAGTCAAAATGAATGTGTACGCATAATGTAGTAGTTTTTGGAAAAGACGGATGCACATACACACACCGACATTCTCCCTTTTGGAGGAAAAAATTTACGAGGAGAAATCCATTAGCGATGATTGCATTGTTGCAACAAGTTGGTATACATACAATTTTTCTCTGAGACAGAGACACTTTTAC
Organism: Seira sanloemensis; assembly: GCA_027743915.1. Lineage (NCBI taxonomy): Eukaryota > Metazoa > Arthropoda > Collembola > Entomobryomorpha > Entomobryidae > Seira > Seira sanloemensis. The sequence goes on along the minus strand of JAHZMY010002021.1, from coordinate 12,506 downwards.
ATTAAGTTTCATTCATTCATGTGCTCTCCTGGTTCCCCATTTCCCCCCAAAGTTTACTTACTTTTTTTCTGAGAAACAAAGTGAGGAAATGCTCCAGGGACAAACGGTGATGTACACAACTCATGGTTTTTTGGCTGGAGATTTTTTCGCGGAGCAAGAACTTATTACCTTTGAAAACAGAGAGAGAGAGAGTGGAGATGGCGATATCCTGTCTTCGCTTTAAAGAAAGACATATACTGTTTGGGGGCAATGTCGTTAAAAATGTTTTTATCGACCCACCACACTGCACTTCGTATGCAATGGGAAGGGAAAGAATGTGACAGGACAAAAGAAGAGTGGATCTTCATCACACAGCTTAGTTAACGGATTATTCCCTCTTTATTGCTCTACGTGAGGAAGGTTAGTTTTATCAGGAAACTTTTTTAATCACCACAGACGGCTCTTGGGAAAAGAAGGATTTTTTTTCAAGAGGAGTGAATACATTCTCAAGTTTTTATAACTTGCCGGAAAATTAATTAATTTCTAATGAGCCAGATGTGCTACGTGCTTTCTTCCTCTTTATCAGCCCCAACGGTTTGACTTGCATCCGTTATCACCAAGAAGAAAAATAGAAAATGCAGGCTGATGGGATTCCAGGCAAGTTTATGATCTTAATTAGGACTGACTCTTGGAATGTGAACGCGCTGCTTGCCTAACGATCCTTGTAATCACTTGGTGAAAGCTAAATCTTGAGTCAATAAAGAAAACAAAATATATATAAACTATATAAAATAAGAAGGAATTTGGCACTGTGAAAAGGACACGTAAAACTTATTTGATCAATGAAGGTGCGAATGTTCACAGTTGCAATTTTTTTACTTTCCGTTAATATGCCTTTTTTTAAAAAAACGGTATGACTAGAACAACTCAATTATTTCAAACGACATAAAAATGTGTTAGTCACAACTTTTTGCTAAAGTCATGAAAATGTGCAGCAAACAGCTTTATTTTGCTTTCCGTCAAAATACTATATCCACCCGGTACAGTGAAATAAAGGAGCATTTCAAAAGGTCATTTCAAAAAATGTATATTTCTCAAACGAAACATGGCGAAGAGATTGCGTATTTTTATGTCATGTTAAAACTACATTCAAAGGAAAAGTTATTACATAAGGTGAACTCTTGTAGCATGTATTTCATCTACTTTTCATTATGATAACTCCATAGGTTAGGATTTTTTATGTATTTCGTATGTTCATACATCACATATGAACACAAATTAATCATAGCCAGGAAACCATTTATTACACATAAAAATATCCACATACACGCACGCAATCTCGTCACCGCAAAAGGCAAAGCGAGAGAGCGCTATATATTTTATATAATTCTCTCTTCCCCTCCCTCATACATTTTCACACTATTTTTTTCTTGAGTGTACTCACTCCGGTGACAAGACAAATGGGAATGGGGCACGTTGTCCAAGATTTTCTGTAATTTTGCGGACTTGACTTTGCTACCACGCCGAGTTGATACAAGGAACCCAGATATTATTTCTCCAAGGAAAGATATGAGCTGGGGAATATATTGGTATAAATAAGTCAGAGCAAGGAGAAAGAAAATGTTGCCAGTGAGGGAAGAAAATCACAGAGTGGGAGACAAAGAATGATGCATCATGACTCAAAACATTTGTCATAAGTCTATGTTTGAATCTCTCTCTCTTTCTCTCTCGAAACAGTTTTTTTTGTTATGCTCTGCCTTTGCTTCCGCAGAATACAAGAGTGAAGAAGAAGAAAAGCTAGAAAAAATAAATACAATCTTTGCTCAAAGACGGAAACTTTTGCTTCTTTCAAGTGCGAATATTAGTTTTTCTCTCGCCCAAGACTTTCTCTTAAGGGCATGGAAATGCTAGAAAGTTTTATTACGCTCTCATTCATATGCATAATCTCTGCTCGATTCACAAAGCAAATTGTGTGTATTCTCGAATCAAGCACCCTATACAAGAAGAGAGAGAGAGCATATTATATCGCAATAGTGGACCATTTCAGGACAGAAAGCAAACTAAAATCGAAATAAGCATTTGAAGCCAGACTCGGCTGAAAAAAGGAAAGGGAAAGGAAGCAAGTACAAAGGAATATATTATAAAGAATAACATATTTGAATACACAAGAAAAAGAAGCCTTATACGTGGCAGCGAGCTTTTCACTTGGCCATACATTTCGAAGATAGGGTATACTACGGAGCTGTGGTGATACTGGGAGTTTACCAAGGCGGACAGCCTTCCTTCCCTTTAGAGTATGTGAAATTGTTTCAGAAAAGAAAATAGGGAAACCACATCGAGGCGGAGTCTGTTTCCAAATTCGACGCTCGATTCGAGACCCGACTGCCGATTAGAGGTGACTCGACCTCGTAGTCAAACCAGCCATGCGTTCTCTTCCATGTACAAAAATCCTCTCCTTTTCTCCCCGTGTTTGTGTGTGTGTGTGCTCCTCTGCTTCAAGCTTTTTACTTGCCTCGTGTTCAAGTATGAAAAAGAAGCTTGTTCTCATCTCTTCCTCACATCTTTTCTTCTAAAATGCTGGGTAAGGTCTAGAGAAACGTGAAAAAATATCTTGATTCTATTTGCTAGCTGCCTATGATTGTTTCGTGCTAATATGATACATGCATAGGGTTGATATGTGCGTTACATCATGTAACTGGAGGGACATACGGATAAGATAAAGGTGCTATGTTGAGGAATGTGCCATGCACTATGCTGTTGCTAGGCCTTGCAATCAGGTCCGTGCGTAAGGATATGTTGGAGAGGCAGGGGTTTACCATGGTATATATGTAGGTTTTTGCATACGCTTCTCCAGCTTTTAGCGTTGATTGACAATTAAAAATGTCGGTACGAGATTTCTCAGAGTTTATGCGAAAATGAAGCCGAGTCGGGCTCCCTCCTGTTTAAATCAACTAGTCACGCTTGAAAATCTCAAGTCATTGGATGAGATCTCTCATGTCCTACTATTACACAAGTACGTAGGAAACTATATTCTTCATCCTGGTACCCATACGGGTGGGTAATTTGAGCTCTGGGAAAAGACCAGTTGTCATTATGTACATACACATATGCTATACGTTTTGCGTGGACAAAAGCTAAATACATGTGTCATTGTCACGGTATTACAGAATATGCAGATCAGTTTTTCTTGTTTTTTTTTGCACTATGGCAAAGCTGGATTCCCGTGCCTGTTGGGAAGATAAGCTTGCAGAAGGCTGAGAACTTATACGGACAGGATAAGAATAACGAAGATACTATGTGATTAATAAACGACAGTTTTACTCACCCTTGCGGAACTAATTAATTCCACAAACATACCAATTTTTTCCTCAAAAATCCCAAATTTTCTCTAAAAAATAGCAGAGGAAATTATAAGGTACTTGTCCTAGAGAGGAAAAAATCAAAGATTTTGCATTTTGTGATTGAAATGTTTATACCCTTCTTAAAATTGTATTTCCTTTGGAAAAAGCCATTTCTACAATAAAAATGATTTCCCCTGAATTAATTTTGTTCTAGCGCACATTAGGAATTCCACTGATGCAACTCGAGTTTGGGCGATTTTTTTTTCAAGAAAATTTTAAGGATACGACTGCATAAAAAATATTGGCTCCAGTATGACATGGATATTAAACAGTCTCCTTTAACATACCAATTTTTTCCTCAAAAATCCCAAATTTTCTCTAAAAAATAGCAGAGGAAATTATAAGGTACTTGTCCTAGAGGGAAAAAAATCAAAGATTTTGCATTTTGTGATTGAAATGTTTATACCCTTCTTAAAATTGTATTTCCTTTGAAAAAAGCCATTTCTACAATAAAAATGATTTCCCCTGAATTAATTTTGTTCTTGCGCACATTAAGAATTCCACTGATGCAACTCGAGTTTGGGCGAATTTTTTTTTCAAGAAAATTTTAAGGATACGACTGCATAAAAAATATTGGCTCCAGTATGACATGGATATTAAACAGTCTCCTTTTCCTCCGCAAACAATACGTCTGTCCATGCGAAAAAAAGCTCATGATTTTTTCGCACAACAAAGCTGTAAATTTGAGCAAAAGGGACTTATCCATTTGGTCGCGTATAATTTTATCTCGCTCACGTCTCATGTTAACCCATTTTTTTCCTCAGAGCCCATAATAAAGCTTACTCCACACTGAAGTGCATAATCTGTGTGAGAGGATTGCATTATTTTTCTCTCGAGTTATTGTANATTTTTTTCCTCAGAGCCCATAATAAAGCTTACTCCACACTGAAGTGCATAATCTGTGTGAGAGGATTGCATTATTTTTCTCTCGAGTTATTGTAGTACACACGGAGAGCACAGCAGCAGGCCAGCAGACAAATAACCAGTGAGGAAAAAAAACCTTTTTAGGTAACTGAAAACTCAAAAGGCACAATGATAAAAAGTTGCGATACGTATTCCTCCTGCAGCATTGTACGAACACAGCCAGTGAGAAACAGTGGTTGAGTTTATGTAAGCTACATACATAAGCAAAGTCTTTTTTTTATAAAGCATATACCATTTTAATGTTGATTTCGTTCTGTGAGCTTGAGCTTGGCTCTCAGGCTTTCAGCCTATTTTTCTCATTTTATGTGGATGTTTGTTGTTCTTGTAGAGGGAGAAGTAGTAAGAGTGAGTAAGCGAGCGAGTGATCCTTTGGCTCAACTCAAAAAGCTCTCTCTCTCGCTCAAAAAATATATAAAAACTTTTACAAGAGTCAGTTTACCCACTACTGCAAACCCGTAGTTTATTCAGAGGCAGTAAACTGCTCCGCTCTTTAGTATCCCTTTAGAAGGCTTTTTTTTCAGCTGACGGTAGAGAACTTGGCGAAATCATTTTCCCCAGTACTACCCTTCGTCCACGCAGCTAGACTTAAGCAGTACTTACTTACCTGTGTGTCTGTAAACACGAGAGAACTGAAGGCTCGCTGCATTGGGGAAAACAACGTGTTTCCCTCTCTCTCTCGAAATTCATATGAAACAATAACTCTGATTTTGCAGGGAAAAAGCTGTAATTTCTCAAACAAAGTGTGCAGAGAGCAAGAAGGGACTAGATGTTTGAGACGATCGTTTTTTCCAGTTTACCTCAATTTTGCTAATTGATTGACTGACACACATTTGATATCTGAGGAGAAGAAGAAGCCATGTCATTCATTAAGTAGAGACTTGGTACATTTAGATAGGAAGTACACACGTTCCAAATAGAAGCAGAAGGAGAAAGAATTTCCTCCGTGTCAACGGACCGAACCGACTCATGAAAATACCGCGTGGTTCCTCGTTTCTCGTGTTGTGCGTGGAATAAATGACAAGACTATTAGGAGATAAAGGGTGTCTTGAGAAAAAACAGGATTTCTGAATAAAAACCCGAAACTGTATGAATACATCATCCCTCGCAACAACGTTTTTGAGTGAGTAGAAGAAAAAGTTGGAGTTGTCCTTGCCGGTTACTTATCTATATTATATGCAACAGAGAAAATATCTCGTTTTGACTTTAAAAAATTCAGTCCAATAATGATAAGCTGATGTTCACTTCCTCGCTCTCCAGCAGTGGCTCATCTATCCCCAAAGTACACTGGTGTTAATTTCAAGTGCAGAGAAAAAACCGGAGGGTGAAGGAGAAAAATCTTTAGAGGAAGTTATTCGTTTCTCCTGCCAATTAACTGATAAGAAGTGTTCTTCACAGACTCTATCATTTCTCTGGCTGGATAACAGGAGGAAAAAGTGAACTCTTTAAGATAAAAAGTTGATAGGAACTATCTCCGTTTACGAAAGGTCCTGTATGATTAATATTGACCCCTGACTCTTTTCTCACTCGATGAGTCGTCGTACGTCGTAAAAATAGGATTCTTTGGCGTTCAGAGAAATATGATAAGCTGAGCGACGACAAGTTGCACACGTTTGCCATTTTTTCTGTAAACGACCTCAACTCCCTGCGTATCTACATGACTTTTTTCTGTAATTAAATGAGGCAAATGCAGACTCCCAAAAGTGGCCACTGGGACAATGCAACGGAGGGAAAAGTATTTTTTGCGACTGCATAAATTTCGTGTATTTAATGTCACATGTTCAGTGAGAAACCCACATAATACGTGACAAACTTGACAAACAAATTTCTCGCCTAGTTGACTTTTCTACACACGGTATAGAATAATATTTTCTTAGCGTTATATAGTGAAGTGTAAAGGTTTTTCTCGTTTATCAGTGATTTTTATGACTCGCGAATTCGACGATATCGAATAAAATATGACGCGTGAATGAATGCATGCATGCATGTGTTTATGCATTTTTCTGATCTTTTCTGACTTCTCCTTATCTGAAGACGAGAGGAATGAGACGAAGCTAAACGATGTGGAGATAAGAAGGGTGAGTGATATAATAAAAATATTTTTTTACTCTGAGACACTTACAACAAGTGGCAAAAAGGATGAGAGATAATACTCTGGTAATGAGACGAAATTATCAGCTTCACTTCAAACAGATATAAGTTGCAAGGTTAACGTCAAGAAGACTTCACTCATCTTCTGCATGCCTTGCAAAACTAACTCTGCCTGACATGTATGAAGAAAAAAGTAATGTGTGAAAGGACATTTTTTTCTGTTTTACTGAAAATTTGGAATGATTGTATTGATATCGATATGGCACAAATATAAGGATGTAGAAGTCGTTGTGCGAAAATGGAAATGGTTGAGTCATGACTTGTCGTAGTAGGGTGAATATATGTATGTAGGCACCATTTTATGCGCCGAGAATTTTAAGAAGATCGTAAATATTTGTATAAGAACAGACGTGATTTTCATCCTTACGTTTTGAAGTTTTTTTATTATTCTCATCGATGGCCAAAAATATTGCCCAGAAAATTACCAGGAACAAAATAATATGTACAATCAAATTTAAGTTGATAGGCATGACATAGGAGTGCCTTTTATGGGGATGGGAGTTTGACCACTGGGGGAGTTTGACTGGGGGAGTTTGGGTAGGGGGACTTTGATATGGGGGAGAATAGGTGGAACCATATTTGTATAAGAACAGACGTGATTTTCGTCCTTACGTTTTTTATTATTCTCATCGATGGCTAAAAATATTGCCCAGAAAATTACCAGGAACAAAATAATATGTACAATCAAATTTAAGTTGATAGGCATGACATAGGAGTGCCTTTTATGGGGACATTTGAATTCCATTGACGATGACGGAATTTACAATAATATGGGGTATACTGACAATTCATAGTAATACCTACTTTAATTTCTCGTCTAAATCCTGCAGCTTTATTTCTTAGTTATATTTGTCTGGACATTGCAAATTTAGATACTCGCAATTCATATAGAAAACTTTAGTCTTAGCCCTTGGCCTCTACCATACGTTACATGAGAATAGTTGGAATAGAGAAGTTCTTGAAAATAAAGATAAGCTAAACAACAGATAAGCCAGGTAGTTTTTTTGTGAGAACTGCATTTGGAGCTGCACTTTCATTCAGAGACTACACAGGTTCCATTCTGAAACTAGCCAAGATAGCTTACGTAAATGGGAAAAACGTTACTACAAAAGTATACGCAATTGAGTACGACGGGCAATTTAAAGCGAGTTGCTAAAAGAGTACCGCACGATCGAGTGCATGGGATCAATCAAGATAAAAATACGTATACTTTGTGGAAAATCGGCAGAGATGCATAAGTCACTGAATCGGTGCATTATCAAATGTGTCGGACTCTCTTGATTTCTGATATCTACATACAAACTTCGGCAAAGGCAACTTTTTTAAAAAAAAAACACACACACAACTGACAAGACAATGAAAAAGTGAGAAGTTGTTGAAACTTGTTGAAGCATTCACAAAATGCGGCCAGGCTCATTACAGATTGAAGTACTGTATTGATTGATCTTATTACAATTACGTCATCCTTTTTAGTCAAGTGAGGAGTCTTTTTAGACAAAATAAAGTTTTGCATGTGAGACTACAGTGGGAACATTGTTCTTGATACTTTTGAGCAAAATCGCATAGCTGTAAATAAGTTGGGTAGATAGCGGATTGGCTTGGGATGGGAACAAGTCCATAAATCATCATCTCTTCTGCTGATATCGTACAGAGATCGTGAAAAAAGAGGTTTTGAAACGTGAAGAAATTCATTCTGGCTAATTTTCAAGGATTCAATCTTTTTTGTTAATTGAAACATATTGAAATACTCATCCAGACCGACACATTGCGCTCGACGTAGAAATGAACAACGTGATATATTGCCTTTTCTCAGTCTTATCTTTATGAGCTCTTGACTCTCAGTTTGACAGACTTGCAGAAAAAACATGTTACATTGTAATAATTCGTCTTACTTTATTTGCGGATTTTTCAGATACGCTGGTGGAAAAAACACAAAGAAAAAAATTACTTTTGCAGCACCGACAGACTCAAGCAAAGACGGCGAGTCGGGAAGAAAAACTACATAAATCTTGTTTTGGAACATTCTCATTGCTGCATGAACAATGAACATTAAAATCTTCAAGAATAGTTAAAAATCTTAGATCGCGTTATCAAAACAGTATTTTTTGCAGAAAAAAATCTCAAAGTGACTACAAGACACTGTACCCAAAAAATTATTCAGAGATTTAAAAAAAATCAAGCACCTTTTACTTGAGATGCTTCTGATTCCGAGGGGAAAACGGAAAATTTCGACTCAATGAAATAAACGGTTTTTTGCAGTTTAGATTTTCTAACAAAAATTCCTATTTTCTTACATCTCACTTCATTTTGAAATCCTGTTTTGAGGAAAAATTGAGCAAAAGCAATTATTTTTCACAAAAATTAACTGCAATCACGAATATATAGCCAATCGTGCATACACATTTGCCAAAGGCAAACAATCAACGGATTCGACTTTTTTCTTGGCCCAAAGGAAAAATTGATTTGAAAACAGACAGATAAAAACTAAAAAGCTGCAAGACCCAACCGAGGTTCCGATAAACCTTTGGTTTTCCCGAGCAGTTAGGAAAAATTTCCAAGCTGTTGTTCGAATCGATTGTCAACATTTCCCCTTCAAAGGCCGACGACATGTCAGACCTGCCGCAAAGTAAGTACACACATTTTTTATACTAAAACTTAATAATTCAATAATAAATTAATGATAGGGTAATCTCTCGTAATTAAACTACTATAATCAACCTTTATTAGATTAAGTTTTTATTAAACAAATTGCACGTCATAAAATTGCATAGAGTGTAAAAGAGTGCAAAGATAATTGGAGTAAACATTTGTAAGGTGCACCATTTTGTGCATCAGGAGGAGTACGAAGCATGCTCAAAATTTAAATGTAAGTCATAAATTAATGCACGCTTTAATGTTTAATGAGCCTTGCTGCCTTGTTAAGGAAGGGTTTGATAAGCATCTAAAGTTTAGTCCATTATATCAAGTTAAAGTTCATGGTTGGTCAAGTAAATTCATTTTTAGGAAAATGCATCAGGCTGCTTGATGAGATAATGAAGAAGTTCCTTACCCATGCCCATGGTCAACTGATAACTTTATTTTAAAAATTAACCAAGTCTAATCTAATTTTTGAAAAAAATAATGCAGAAAACACATGTTTCCCTACGTTTGATTAAAACTAGCTATCTTCTGTTAAAAAACTTTGACTGCATATATGCAATTGCACAAAGAACTTTTTTCGGTAAACACCAGTAGTAGTATGATTTACACCGTGATGATGATGATGATGATGAGTGTTTCATTCTTGCTGTGAAATATAATTTATCCAATTATAAGGCTCGTGGCTACACCGCATCTGCTTGGAGGGACGTGTATGTACCTATTTTTAAACACAAATTTTTGCAGGGAAAGAAGCTAATGAACTTTCTGGTTATTTTTTCCAATTTGTTAAAAAATTTAAAATTTCACGTCAGATAATTATCTTTTGCTTTTATCACCGATTCATGTAAATAAAACCCGCTTGCATTTTTTTTCATCAAAAATTCGCAAAAAAGAGATATCATTGCATCCCATATCCTTATCGGCATCACAAAGGCATTCATTAATCAAGATGGAAAAAGAGCTCCAACTTTTTTTTTTGTAAAAAAGCACACTTCTCAAAATGGAGGAAGTCTTGAATAAATAATTATATTAAAAGAAGGTAATAATTTAAGTTTGTAGATACATTCTAACGATCTAGTTAACATTGTTGTGAACTCGAAGGAGCCGCTTAAAATGGAGTCATTAAACTTAATTAACAAGACAAGATCTATGTAATGAAAAAAGTTTACCTGTAGAGTGTACCATATGCATGCAAAAAAAAAGTGTTCCTCAGTTGATTCTTATATGGCGTCTCAAAAGTTTGTCTGATGAAAATGAATAGTCTTTTTTGCATACTACATACATATAAGTATTCTAGATCCTAAATGGTATTATCACTCACTGCATAGGTCAGGTCCGCAATATGCACATTTTTGCATACACGTATATATGTAATGCAGTGCAAAAGGAAAGCATCCCAGTCAGCATCTCGTTTCGCGCACAAGATCAACGAAGCAATTAGCGTAATGCCTATCAAGGTGGGGGTGCTAAAAAGTATCGTTTTCAACTCGAGCTGGCGTACCTACATATATCTCAGGGAGGAAAGAGCTAAACGGGAGCAATTAATGTAAAATTTACGATATTGCACTATACAGTGTTTAATGTGCCTTTGTGGCTAAACGTTGGTAAACCGAGTGTTGCAAGTCCTCTCTCTCTCTCTCTCTCTCTCTCTCCTCATCCGCTGATAATGAGCAATAAAGCTGCAGAGCAAGAAAACAGAGCTGATGATTTTTACAAACTTGAGATATTTTATTATGCTGATGCACATCCTTTTCCACTACAATAGTCATAATACGTGCCTCGTCTTAGAAATCAGCAGAGTTGTTGATTTTTTAAAAAAAAATTATTTGGACGCCACCAATGTATCCCAATGTATGTGCATTTCTTGTATGTGTGTGCTTGTGCTGCTGCTCGAGTATTTTTGCAACATGTGCGAATTGCAAAAGCATACGAAAAGAAAAACAGAAACGGGAAATGTTCTAACGAGTGTTTTATTCCTCTTAATCTTGTTCAACTTGTGTAGACGCAAGACTCGATAAAAAAGTTTGGGTGAGATGGTCCATTTATATGCAATCAAGAGCGTTTCATTCTCTATTGTTTTTGCAATGAGCCTAATTTTTTCCCTGCAAATTATTATATTGCGAAGAAAAACAATCCAAGCACGTTTCGCCCTTTGGAAAAAATCTACAGTATAAATAAGCAATTGTTATTTTTATCCTGCATTTTTCTTGGAGAGATGTTAAAAATGCCATTTAATATTTAATAAGGTATAAAAAAGTTGGAATGGGTACGAGCGTATTGGACAATGGCTATTAATATGCTCGCAATAATACACACTCATTCCGGTTTCATTAGAATAGGGCGAAAAAATGCGTGGACTGTGAGCTGAGCTCGTCTCCGGTGTTTCACACAAGACATATGCGTCTCTATATCTGCACAGAAGGGAAACATCTTCATTTTTACACGTCCCGTGCATATTTTTTCTCCTTGTTCACGTCCCAATTTTTTATTTCGTATCCATAAATTATCACTGGGGAAGATGGCTAATTAGACGGATAAAATGAATCGAGCTTCTGTGAGTACGCAATCAAAATACAACGGCACAAATATGTGATGTGAGTGAGACTTATTAATGCGGTATGAGTTCCATATCACATAAAAAATACGAATTTTTTCTATATTTTTGCAATTCAAGCTGTGAAATGTATATTATATTAATTAAAAAGAGGAGACATCAATCAACTCGTCAACACATCGGAGATGGGCCACTTGAGGGGAATGATAAAATTTTTGCAATATATATACTGCATTGGTAATCTTACTCAAAGCTGCTGCTGCACTTTTTATGTATTCCCGGCTCGCAACCCTTTTTTCTGTTTCGTGCCCACCAACCGGCATGATACAAATACCTGCACATTGTTCATCATAATATTTATCGTATCACGTACGTAAAGTGACTTCGAAATTGATACAGTCGAGCAAAGTCGGAGGAAAATGTATATCTCTTCTGGCTCGTTCAAATTTCCGCTGATATAAACTCATTACACACAGGCTAATTAACATTTTTAAACATTTGGGAAAAGAGAGAAACCTGTTATAAAATAGGAAGTGGTAGATAGCATTGGAGGACTGAAAGGGGATGATCGATGTGAATTATGCAGCTAATGTGGGCTTTTTCGGTCTAGGACAAGCCGCGTTTAAATGAGGAACACTCTGTTTAGATATATTAGATTTATTTGTGTAAAAATGTTTGGGTTTCTGAAAACCGTATTTCCTACGCTCAGAATTCGGATTTTTAATGAATTCTTCATCGTAATTACTTATTTACACTGCTAAAGGAGTTTGGTAAAATTAGATGGGGATTTATTTTGAGAATTGGCTTTTGTTTCGAATTCGAAGACCGTGAGAGTTTTCCTAAGTTTGGCCGGAAAGTAA
>JAHZMY010002020.1:0-10108 GCA_027743915.1 Seira sanloemensis | reverse complement strand
TGCTTTAAACGCTTTCACTCTCTTTCAAAGTGGTTTGTCCCGTGACTGTTGCTATAATTATTGCATCATAATTAATCGTTTCAGAACATTATCCAGGCTTTAGAGATATCCCGATAGGTTTCATAAGCTTTCTTAGCTTGCTTAATTTACAAAAATTTAACTACCTTGTGATTAAGTGTGTGAAACTGGGGACAATTCAATGACAATTTTTAGAGACTTACCATATAGAAAGCAACTGCATGTAAGTGGTAAAAACTTAAATGCCTTTGAGAAAATAATAATAATAATACGCTTGACTTAGGATTATCAGGTTGTTAATAGATTCGTGCAAAACCTGAAAATAACTTAAAGCATGCTTACCTGGAGCACAGCTTGGAATTAAATTAATTTATTCGTTATTGGACATTCACTATTACTCGATGTGGCAATGGTTAGGCAAACAAAAAATCCTAAAAAAAGATAAAGCTCCGATGATCTCATCCGAATAATTTAGGCATATTTTTCTTGCTCGTACTCAATGAAAAATAGTTTTCAATCAATTTTTTGCTGCCTTTCTTCATACTGTTTGGCTCAATCAAGTTTTAAAGCTTAATTCGCATTCTTGTGCTGAAGCTTTTTTTCTTCATTCATTTTTTCATTCATCAATGCAAAAACACAACTTGCAGCAATCTTCCACCGTAGCACAACATGCAAAATGCAACAAAGCTCACGTAAGATTTGTGTATCTCATTCAAAGACAATTGGTATAAACTTCACAATCTGCAAAAAGTAGTAATCCAGGATGTCACGAAATAGGCAAAGGAGTGAAGATATGCTCAGCTTTCTTACAAAGCTGGGTAATTACAGTCATAAGAATTTCGATAATGTACTGAAAAACATCCTTCTGTTGATGACGGCAATTTTTTAGTCTGGGAAAATAATGGCCTGTTGTATTATGTTGATTACTAATGTGCAACAGGTAAATCTAGCATTTTGCAATTTTTTCATCCCGTACAGAATAGAAAACTATCCTTGCTGGCTAATTCACACACGGTGAGTTCTTTCTCTACGAAAAATTTGCAATCTTATGACGAACCTACAAACGTGTAACTTTTGAATCATTGTAATTTTTATAAACAACAGTCACATTATAAACAAGAAATATCATCCCACTCCATTTATGCCTTCTTTAATGATCTTTATTACAACAATAGCTGCTTTTTTGCTATAATCCCACTTGATAATAATAATGATACTTCACATTATAAACAAGAAATATCATCCCACTCCATTTATGCCTTCTTTAATGATCTTTATTACAACAATAGCTGCTTTTTTGCTATAATCCCACTTGATAATAATGATGATACTTGAACTGTACTCTGCAGAAATAATTACTTCAAAAAAACTCGTAATCCAAGAATTGCTCCTGATTATGTAAGGTCAACTCGTAAAATTGTTTCGAGTTTAACTGTAGTATGATTATGTGCAAACTGGATCAACAATTGAAATTTTTGGCTTCAATCATTCCATTGCCATGAACTATATGAGCAACACGTATGGCATATGTATGCAGATATGTGCATGTAATATTTATATGAGCATTTTCTGTTCTCTTTTGCAAGTGCACTGGATTGCAGCTTCCGGTCTGCTGCATATTTATTTACTCCCATTATGTAACCTTGCACAACATTAAATCTTCACCAAGTTGTGTCTGTTTGAAAGCCACTTTGCGAAAAATATGTGGAAGCGTCACCATCAACACAATTCCTCTATGTTTTCCCACAAGAGACAAACAGAGGAAGGAAAACGTGCTTTTGTGTGGAGATAATCAACAAGTGGTTGAGCTCCCGAACCGTTGTACGTGTTGGGAGTGAACAGTAAGAGGCAGATTTGCCTTCCGCACTTGTACATCGTCATGCTAGTTATTCTTCAGAGGAGGCATGCCCATAAGAATAGACCTTATCAATTTGCATTCTCCCATTATGTAACCTTGCACAACATTAAATCTTCACCAAGTTGAGTCTGTTTGAAAGCCACTTTGCGAAAAATATGTTGAAGCGTCACCATCAACACAATTCCTCTATGTTTTCCCACAAGAGACACAAACAGAGGAAGGAAAACGTGCTTTTGTGTGGAGATGATCAACAAGTGGTTGAGCTCCCGAACCGTTGAACGTGTTGGGAGTAAACAGTAAGAGGCAGATTTGCCTTCCGCACTTGTACATCGTCATGCTAGTTATTCTTCAGAGGAGGCATGCCCATAAGAATAGACCTTATCAATTTGCATATATATATATGCAAGTATAAGTTTTTGAAAATGCTTTATTATCTGAAACATTATTATAACATGGTTGAAGCCACAAACGCGCTGAGGAAATAAAAAAGGCCACAACACAATGCCGCATTCAATGCATCCCATTGTTTGACTGGGACACGAGACATTTGTCCATTAAAATTATGGTAATATATATTTTAAAAGGTATATAGAGGAAGCGAGATAATGGGAATGTGCATTCCTGAGTAAACTAAAAAACTTTTTTTTCTTTAGTGCGTGCTTCATCTCGGAATGAAAGCGTAAGCGATAGCATCCTTTTACTTGATGACCGTGTAAGCACATTGCAGCTTTACACTCGATACCTCCAATAAAATGGCTTTCCGAGCGAGGTAAAAAGATTGAGTGTGATACGTAAAGTGTAATGGAAAGGTTCTCCTTGATCCCTGGTTTGCAATCGCTCTCATCGTCGTTCCTCATTCTTTCACATTCACGAGCACAAAAATAATATATGGTTGAATAGAGAGGCAAAAGATTGGTCGCCTTAAAGGCAAGTTTTGAACATTTTGTCGAGATTCTTACAATAACAACTGCCATCATTCTCAAGCACACAGTTTCTTAATATTAAAGGGATGGCTTCAGCAGACCATATTTTGACAAGTGAAGAAGGAATCCTGCCTCAAAGCTTTTTAATGCCTTTGCTTTTGGGATGACGCTATGCACTTAAATATATACATATATTCTCCTGATGAGCATTATCGGGCTACATGGGGATGAAAGTAGCAGTAGCAGAGAAGAATCTACGTGCATATTATAGATACATACAGTAAAAGCATGTACACATTCGATAGATTTTCTTCAAACATGTATATAATTTCATACGCCAAATACCGGCTTGGAAGAGGAGCCTGAAGCAATGCTGTATGCCTATATCCTCCCTATGCCGATTTTATTATTCTCCTGCTTAGAGGGAGGGAGACAAAATGTATTTTAGATGAATTCAAAATTGTTATGTGTGTTTCTCAGGAATTTGCCCTGAAGCAGTGACGACGAGCAGAGAACAAAAAGAATAGCTTTCTGCTTTATCCTTCTCGCCTGCTCAGCCAGTTGTTTTGTACGGTGTTCCTATTGTGCTCCCTTGTTCTTGACATGTTGCAATGAAGCTTTAAAACCTTGTTTAAAACTTGAAGAACTTTTTTTTCTACATTTTCCTTCTTCCTTACTCCCAATCTAGAGACTTCATATCACACGTAGCACATACGTACAAATCAAGCTAAAAATGTGTTTTAAATTACACACGCTGCAAAGTACACTTGCAAGTAATGGCTCATCTTCCAAAAAATGTATGCTTCTTTGCGCTACTACTAGCAATGCTCGTCCCAGCAAGCGAGACAAATTCAGATTCAAGTTCATTTCTTCGAGTTCGAATTGATTTAATGTGTATAAAGGGGAAATGACTTGAAGGGCCATGAGAGGAAAAGTACATTTATATAATTATAAGCAAAAGGGACTTGCGAGTTCTTGCGAGTCTTTTCACTGTACATCCTGGGGATCATCATCATTTTGTAAGCATCCGAGAATTAGTACCTGCCATTCCCATATCTCCATTTCCCTTCTCTCTCTCTCACTCTCTCACTCTCGCTCTATAAAATGGGATGCTGTACACAGCACACACACAGGTATTTTAGAGATACTTTTAGAGTGGCATTCCTTTGCCTTTCTTGTAAGAAATGGTTGTGATGTTTCATTAGATATTACACAATTGAGAAGTGAGGAACGAGTAGTACTCATTACGGGGCTTACTTACACACATATATGCATTTTCTTCAACATATGAAAGACCATCTTTACTGAAATAGCTTGCTGAGGAATGCGGTGTAAAATTATATGACATGGTTGAAGAAAAGAGCGCATTTACAATTTTTTCCACTTTTCATTTGTAAGTGCAAGGCATTTTGCTATATAGGCAGCTTGTGGACATGGACTTCAATATGGATTTGGCTTCAGGGCCGAAGACATTCTTTGTGAGCATTTGCTAAAAGCATTNAAAATTATATGACATGGTTGAAGAAAAGAGCGCATTTACAATTTTTTCCACTTTTCATTTGTAAGTGCAAGGCATTTTGCTATATAGGCAGCTTGTGGACATGGACTTCAATATGGATTTGGCTTCAGGGCCGAAGACATTCTTTGTGAGCATTTGCTATTAAGCATTTACTTGCAGTTGTATTGGGGTAAAAGTTTAAGCCTTTGAATATTTGTATAGTCTTAATTAAAATTGCCATGTACTTATTTTTACACAACCACTCTTAAAGGGGTGATTAAAAAGTATTCAAGATTTTATCTCACACATTGAAATTATGGACACTTTTTCCATTCAACAGCAAATTTGCACCTTTTGACATTATCTGATTTGCATACAATATTATTAACGACCTTGTTGAATAAACTTTATGCTATTCAATTATTGACTGAAATGCAAAGTGACGAAGGTTAAAGAATGTCAAAAATGTCACCCATCCAAAAATTATCATACATTTTGTTGTATTTTGTTGGTAAAGGGGTTAGTTTTATACACTCGTTGGTCGTAGGCATTAGCTATGTATGTACATTTGCAGCTCCTAAAGGGTGCATTCATTGTTTACTTACGGATTGAAGAGTCATCTTTTGTAAAATAGATGAAGCAAACATTTTGATCCATCATCCCCCACAAATGCTTAACTTAGGGATTGCATATTTCTAAATCAATGAATTCGACATGCACACTATTTGACTTATGTATATGTTTTTAATAAATTCCAATTTTTTATTGTATGTATTAAAATTCAATTTTTCCAAGAGATTCCCATTTCTCACAATGCCCCGCCATGAAAAAGAATTATTGGACTGCATCAAAAAGACCAGTATGTCGGTCC
Source organism: Seira sanloemensis (assembly GCA_027743915.1). Classification (NCBI taxonomy): domain Eukaryota; kingdom Metazoa; phylum Arthropoda; class Collembola; order Entomobryomorpha; family Entomobryidae; genus Seira; species Seira sanloemensis. Next base: position 4,940 of record JAHZMY010002020.1, on the reverse strand, counting down.
ACACAGGCAGACAAGAGAGTAAAAATAGAGAACTTATCACAAAGTTTACTCTGAAAATATGAAAACGAATGACCAGAAAATAAAAAAGCAATCACCCTGCGACTGTGACCAACAGGCCCCAAACAATAAAAAATGTAAAATTTTTGGGCTATGGCTTTTATTGTTAGCGTAGCTGTAAGTCGGATCATGATATGGTCCCAGTGAAGAAACAATATTAAATCTATCTTAGTGGACAGCAGGACAACATAACAATGACGATAATAAACCACAGAACAAGGCAATATTTTATGTCTACCCTTTTGGAATGTGCTAGCTGTCTCCTTTCTCTCCCTCACTGTCTCTCCTCTTAAATACACCTAAATTACCTCAGCATAATATTCCTCGTCCCGGCCAAACCCTAGCCAGGTAATATATTACTTTGGCTTTTTACAACCAAATATTTTCCTTTCTTACCATTTATTTGAGCTTGTGACTCATATGCAATTCAAGCTGCATATTTTAAACAGCCAGAGTGACCTTTCTTTTGACTCAAAGCTGACTGAAAAATGATAATGGTGAACTAGACACGAAAAAAATCGATGAAATGATGGTGATTTTTCTGATGGCTGTCATTTGTAAATACAAATGACGAAGGTTTTGTACGAAAAGAGCTGTTGGGAAAAAAAGAAGCGTTTATATTTCAAGCCAGTTTGATTATTTGAAATTCCTCACTATTTTGCCAAGCGCTTGCGAGTATATCAGTTATTGTGCGGGTAGAAAAAAAACATTAAAATGAAGCATTAATTTGATCTTGTGCCACGAATGACCAGTAGGGGCTGCACCGAGCGGGGTAAAATAATGGTTTATGGGTGCCTCAAGCTAAACTTGTCTTACATGCTGATGATGTTAAGTACTACAAAAAAGTTTAACTATGAAATTCACTTGGTTCTTTATTCGTATCAAAGAATACAATTATTCTATGTTGGACTTACATTTAACAATTAAACTCCGTATCTCTGCTTTCTCGATAATAATAATCTGAGTTTAATTTTTTGGAATTCAGTTGAATATTGTATTAGCAATCGCAATCGACCTTCCGGTGGGGCCATTATCATTATAACCTAATGCGACTGATAAGTGATCAGTGATGACCAAGGACTACATAATTGATTATGCTACGTTCCATTTTTAATATTTTATCTAAATAGTTGATCTTTTATGTTAATTTTATTATGATTACAGCATCATGATCTTTCCATATATCTCTGACTTTTAGATATGACCTTATGTGTGCTATTTAAATTTGCATGAATTGCTCAAGATGTTAAATCAAATGATTTTAAATTTTAAAGGTATGTGAGATTATAATGAAATCTTCATTTCATGCTTTTTGCTAAAGCAAGCAAAGTAAATGAGACGGACGCTATGAAATGATGAAGCGAGAGCTTCGATACCCCTGTACATCATGGACAAAGATCCCGCGAAACTCAAAATAGTAAATATTTTGGTCCTGACTCTGTATTTGTTTTACTGTTGTGACCCATGTTTGGCTGGGTTATTGTGATTCCTAACTGTAATTCAACTGCCAAAGTTGCAAATTTAATGGGAGGTAAGAAAAGGAATTCCGTACCATTTTTGCATGAGATTACGACGAAATAAAATGTACAGGAAATGAGCTGTGTGGGTGCAGCGAGTGTAGTTAGCAGTTCGGAGAAAGCTTTGAACCTAAAATAGATACAATATATTGGTCGTTGATTGTGCTTTTAAAATTAATTCAAAATCGAAATGGTCTGTGTTATGGTGAAAATGCAAATGTTTAAAGTGTTTATGAGTGTTATAATGGCAAAACATCTTTCTCTTTCAGGGTTTAATTTCTAAATTCATGGTCGTCCTCGTTCGATATCCAATTATTGTCTGGAGTTGTATAGCTTGTAGAAACTTTTTTTCTTCTCCAGCCATGGCCTGGCGATCTCATGGACAAGATAATGATGACATGATAAGTAATCTAAAATGTGAGTTTTAAAATTTATGGAAATATACATGAATAAGTTGTGGTTAAATTCAATCTCTCAAATCTTTTGTGGACACAGCTAATGGGATTGTAAAAAGTCCAAGGGTGGAAGCGGCGTTGAGAGCTGTGGACCGGGGGCACTTTAGTAAAAATTATCCATATAAAGACTCCCCTCAAAGCATTGGCTTTGGTATTCTTTTATCTTTTGAAATTAAAGATTATCAGCAAATTAAAAATTAATTTTGAAAAAAGTTTTGCTATTCTTTTGTTGCCCAACAAAGGAGTGACAATTTCTGCACCCCACATGGCAAGTGGAAATGGATGAATTTTAATAATTGAATTACTATTTGCCACACAATAGTTAATGTTGTTCCGTGTTTTTATTGCAGCATGCTCACGCTCTAGAAGTATTATCAGAACATTTAAAAGAAGGTGCGAGAGCTTTAGATGTTGGATCTGGATCGGGATATTTGACTGCATGTATGGCTTTGATGGTTAGTTTGATTTACTTAATGCAAATGAACAGGAATTCTAAGATAGTATAATAGAGCTAATACGCGATTCTTTGTGTTTTTGGAAATAGGTAGGCGAAACTGGACGTGTAGTTGGCATAGATCATATACCCGAGCTTGTAGATATGTCAGTTCAAAATGTGAAAAAGCAACATGGCGATCTTATGGAATCTGGTAGACTAAAATTAATGGGTAAGTTAGTAAATGTTATTAATCTCGTCTTTCGCCGATTAGCTTTCACAGCCTTAAATTAATTAAATTATGAATTTCTAACTATCAAGAACTTCAACAGGTATTTGCGCATCGCCAACAATTAATGTCCATTGCTCGTTAGCGATTTATTTGGAGGTTGTGACTCTGACTCGGTTGTAACATTATGATTGATTTTACAGATCGACAAACTAGCAAATGGGGAAGTTACAAAACGAAGCCTGTTTGGGGTAATTTACGTACCTCTAACCGATCGTGATCATCAGTGGCCGAGAAGGTGTGCTTGCTTATGATATTTAAAGAAAAATTTTATTTTTTATTTGACCGTGTCCATGTTTGTAGGATTTTTCATAGGCTTATCGTTAAATTGGCGTGATGTAAATTTTTAGACCTGTGATAAGAGTAAGATAATATTTTTTCGTACAAAAACAGAAATATTAATTACGAAGAAGCATTGAAAATTTATGCCGCTGCAAAAAGTAAAGCTGCGGATCAAGGGAAAGCCGGTGGACAAGTAGGAAAGTCAGAGAACAAGAATAAAAAGGTTCTAGAGATACACTTTAGAAATTATTGTTCTTAGGAAGTATGTATTGTGATTATCAAATCAAATATTTGGGTCAACATTCACTTTTGGTGATACTATTAGACTTCTAGCCGAAATCATATTCTTTGTAAAATCTTGTACATGTATTACCGAACGCATAATCCAAAAATGCAATGCTCACAAAAATCACCCAAAGTGAAAGTTTATCCTAATAATCGTCTTATATTTTCATGTAATCTCATTCCATTACATTCTTGCCTTTGCACAAAAGAAAAATCTGGAGCTCAAATAAAATAACCAAGTTATCTTCTTCGGAAATATGAAAATATAATGACGAAATTTTGCAGCGTGAATAGTAGAATGCGCAAGCAAACGTCTTGCTAAATAATAAAAAAATTCTAAAAGACAAATTTTTTGTTTGGTTGTAGGACCCCAAAGTATGACTTGTGAAGCAGTGAAATGACTCTACTCGTCGGGTTCGATTTTTGTGCAGGCTCTTACACTCACCAATACCAAAAATACATATGGAAGAAAATTCTTAATTCTTTTACCAAAGCAATTATTGAACTGAACTTAATATATCCAGGAAGGATATCTACTGCTTTTTTTATAATTTTTCATTGGTTCTCAAATTTCTGCTGAACGTGACATAAGCTAAATTACTTGAGTAAAATAGATTCTAACGTTTTCGTTCCTCAAAAATGTGAATACGACGACAAACATTATTACGATGGACAGATTTTCTCTTGACTTGTTTGGTTGTGCCGTCTAGTCACCTCAATTGCGCACATTTCATGTCTTCATATGGTTTCGGTATAGGTTTATAGGTATTAATTATTTTTTGGACGTTTTGATTGAAATGTTAATTCAGGTTTTATACCCGTCGTGATTGATGAAAGCACCTACCTGGAACGTGGGGAAAATATTTATGTAATTTCAAGTTATAGTATAGCGAACCTAAAACAAACCAATTTTTAAAGACAGCAATAACGGCCTCGTCTTTGCAAGCATTCTTTTAAAGTGTTTAGCGCAATAATTTCTTACCTTAGGACTTGGAATATGTATGTATACCTTTAATAGAATAATTTAACTCATTCAAATCTTTGTATATAGTGTATGTCCGCATACAATTGATTCGGGTAAACTACGGAAAAATACCTTGCATGAGATTAATTCATAATATGTAGCGAGTAATGTATAAACCCTACATGATTTATGGCTTTAATGTCTTATTTGACACGATTCTGTTAATAAAACTGATGTTTAACTACAATTGTAAGGTTAAAATGTATTATTTGACTGCTCACAGATGAAGTATGTATTGTTGAAGGCTGCAAAAAGGAATGGATTTGACACTCAGTGTTTGAAGAAAACGTTTGGAATTTAATGTCCACTTTATTACTGATAGTGAAATTCCACAAAATTCATAACTCATTTACAACGATACAAATTACACTCAACTTTATTAATATTATTCTGCTGCATCGAAATATATCTGTAGAATGACAGAATGATTCACAAGTAATTTTAATACATTTATATTTAGAGAAAGATCTTTTTTTAGTAAAATCACTAATTGTAACATGTATGTAACTCGCAATCTGTGTATAGTCACATATTCATATTTGCAATGATTTGCAATGAGAAATGTTTCATTGCCAATGGGAAACAGCCAATTATAAAA